>PVHT021183518.1:7490338-7507527 GCA_004024745.2 Catagonus wagneri
AAAAAAAAAAAAAAAAAGAGAACTGAGTCAATAGTAGGAACTTATATTTTAATGTACAGTCTACGAGTCAAGCACTGTGTTAAGTGCTTTATAAATATTATAATATTTCATTTTTTTGGTCTTTTTAGGACCACATCTATGGCATATGGAATTTCTCAGGCCTGCAGGTGAATCACAGCTGTAGCCGCCAGTCTACGCCACAGCCACAGCAATACCCATCTGGGACCTATGGCAACCAACAATGGATCCTTAACCCACTGAGGCCAGGGATCCAACCTACATCCTCATGGATACTAGTCAGGTTCTTAACCCACTGAGCCACAATGGGAACTCCTTATGTAATGTTTTACAACAATCCTATGAGATGGGTACTATTATTTCCAACAAAACATGTGAGGAAAAAATACCTGAAAAAATTAAGGAATTTGCCTAAGGTCACCCAACTAGTAAGCTGGAATGTGGTAGAGCCAGAATTCGAACCCAGATGTCTGAATGACTAGAGAGCTCATGTTCTTCGTTTCAAATTTTAAACACACACACACACACACACACATAATTTAAATGGATAAATGAGATATATGTTGGGATTTTTTAATAGTCAATTATTTTTTAATCTTTTGCATGCCACACCTCTATTTCTCCATCTCGCCTCCATGCATATCACTCCTAAACTCATGTTATTAACTCAGCATAGTCTTCCATAATTTTTTATAATCACACACAAATGCACATAGGCATTTATATATACTTTAATAAATAAGTTGCCAGTGTTGGGTAAATTGCATAATATACATCTATGCACTTTGCTTTCATGTTTAATAACACATTAAAATCATGCAGGTCAAACAGTATAACTCTAATCCTTTACTTTTAATGGTTCTATAATGTGGATACACTATAATTCACATGGCCATCTCCCTGTTGACAGGCATTCACCTAGTACCCAGTGTTTGGGGACAGTGTTGCAATAGGTACTCTCAAATCCCCAAATTCTGGAATGTATCCACATATATCAGCTTTTTTTTTGTTTCTAATGGCCATACTCCCTCTACGGCCATACCACTCTGAACATGCCAAATCTCATCTAATGGCCAGATTCCCAAATGTGGAATTACTGGGTTGAATTTTAATAGGTATTGGCAGATTGCTTTCCAATAATAGCGTAAGAATCGCGTTTCTTCTAGCAATCTAAGACCGTATCTCCCTACAATCCCATCATCAATTAGGTGGTATAATTACTTTTAATTCTTGTAGTCTTTGGGTATAAAATACCTCATTCTTTAATTTGTAATTCTCTGGCTAGTAGTATACTTGAACATCTTGTCATGTTTGCTGGTCTTCTGGACTTCCTTTTTTTTTTCCTGTGAATTGTTTATCCATATCCTTTGTCTGGCTTCCAAGTGAGTTACCTATCTTTTTCTTATCGATTTATGAGAGAACTTTGTATACAGCTATTAACCCTTTTCTGGGCTCCTATATTTAACATATACCTTCCTAGATGTTTAATTTTTATTATTCTAGCTTCTATTTTAACTTTAATCGATCTACATAAGGATCCAACTTTGTTTAAAATTTTAAAGAATTAAAATTACACAGTTTACATTTTCTGACCATCATGGAATAAAACTAGAAATCAATGACACAAAGACAAAAGGTAAATCTCCAATTACTTAAAAACCAAAGAGTACACATCTAAATAATCCATAGATCAAACAGGAAGTTGCAAAAGAAATTTAAAGAATACACAAAACTCCATGAAGATGAGGACAATATGTCAAAATTTGTGAGATGCAGCAAAAGCAATGCTGAAAGAAATTTATAGCACTATATGTTAACATTAGAAACATCAGGAAAAGTCTCAAATTAATAATCAAGAAACTAAAAAAGGAGAGCAAAATAAACCAAAAGCAGGCAGAAGAAATGATACTGCAAAAATTAATAAAACTGAAAATAGAGAAAAATTAAAGAGCTAGTTCTCTGAAAAAGATCAATAAAAATCAATAAACCACCACTGAAAAAAACAGAAGACACACATTACTAATATCAATGAAACAGGTGTTATCACTAAAGACCCTGCAGAATATTATCACCCTGATACCAAAACAAGACAAAGACAGTACAAATAAAGAAAAAATGTTAATACCTCTCAAATCTATACCTTAACAAAATATTAACAAATAGAATCTAGCAATGTATAAGAAGAACTGCATACCACAATCAGGTGCTATCTATTCCAGGAATATTCAACATCTGAAAAATCAAAGTCTACCACATCAAGATGGTAAAGAAAAAATATACAATCACATGAATTAACTAAACGCACACCCTATGGCCCAATAATTATACTCCTGGGCATCTGTCTTAGAGAAAAAAAAAATTAACACAAAAACTTTCACAAAAGTGTAAACAGCAGTTCTATGTGTAATAGCCCATAACTGGACACTATGCAAATGTCCTTCAACAAGTGAATGATAGAACCTACTGTGGTACAGCCATACCATAGAATTGATTCTGCAATAAAAAGAAACAAACTACAGACATTCTCAATTTCTTGGATGGATCTCAAGGAACTACGCATTCTGTCCCGTGTGGAAAAAGAAAAAAACCCAAGGATGAAAGTTTACAGTCAGGCCTTACGGTTGGATGAAAAGCAGTACGAGCAGCGGGTGCCTGCAGCAAAGAACTTCAAAAGCGCGGTGAAGTCAGTGTAAGGGTGTGGACGGATCATCCTTTAAGAGCTGGTGTCTACTGAGTGCTTATTGCGTGTAAAGCACCGTTCCAAGTGCTATTAAAATTTCCTCGGTTAATAAAACAACTTATCAAGTGACTACTAATGTACCCCATTTTATAGACGAGAAAAAATGAGGCACAGATTTTTTTCTGAAAAAACTCCATCATGCACGGTACACGGTAGGGGCAACAGAAACAAAACGCTTTATCTAAATTCAAGGGAGCAAGCTCCATTTTGACCTTGGCACCACGGGGAAAATTAGAGCAAGTAGAAAGAACCTCAAACAAGGGGTTAGTGGAGTGTCACGTTCAGAGATCGGTGCAAATATCAGTTCTCAAGGGTACCTGGTGTAATAAATTTAGGAGAGGCGTGGAGGGAGGAGGCTGATCCTGCTGAGAATTTGTTTCCAAACCAAAACAGCCTGTAATAATGGACAAGGTGGAAAACGGATCCAAGGAGGGAAGAGTTAGTGACTTGCCCAGGGGTGCAAGACCTCTGGAATCCCACGCCCAAACTTTGGTCACTTCCAGTCACGTCTTCCCGGCCAGTTGCCCAATGTCCTGGCCCCTACCTCCCAGAGAGGCTGCCAAAAAACTCCCCACAGGAGGGCTGCAGTTAGTTGAGCCACCGGCCAAAGTGGAACCCAAACCCCCAAGCGATCGCAGCACTATTATTCACGCCCCGGGGCCATCTGACTCTGCAAGGGCGCACAGGCTCCGCAAGGAGCCATAGGGAGGAAGGGCTCCAGCTTCCGGGTGCCTGCTAGACCTCAGTCCTTGCTCTTACAAAGTCACCTAAGCGTGGAAAGCATTATCTCACCTGCCTGCCTGAAAGGCAGCCCGCACAACAGCCAACTTCTTCGTTAGGCTTCCCCAGACCGGAAGCCCCGCCTCCACCTGACGTCACAGAGACGCGCCGGCGACCAGCTCTGGAGAACTTGCGCGCTTAGGGGACGCAGTGTTGTGGGGTTTGGAATATTCTTAACCGTGGTTTGGGTGATGTCGGCCCCGATCTAGGGAGACGGCTGGGAAGCTATAGCTGTGCGGGAAATTTCTCTTACCGTTCCTTGGGATTTTATCTGCTTCTTGTTTCAGTCATCCTTCGTGTATTTTCCAACTTCTTTTGTAGCCAAAAATGCGGCCTCTGTATACTGGCACCAATTAAGTCTTGGAGACAGTTTTGAGGAAGAGAAAGAACAACTTTATTGCTCTGCTAGGCAAAGGAGGACACAGCAGGCTAATGCCTCAAAACTGTGTGCTGCCTTGAGAGGGGGGTCCTACAGCTTTAGCTTGAAAGACAGGATTACTGATTAAAGTGTCTATAATCTTCATCTTCCATAGATTATTTCAGAGTTGTCAAAACTGATGTCAGATGGTCTGGCGATGGTTTCTGGTTGTCTTCGTGGTTATCATCCCTTGACCTCTCTGGAATGAAGATTGCTACAGGAAAGAGGTGTTCGTGGGTGTTCAAATTTAAAAAAAAAAAGCGAGCACTAGGTAGGATAAAACACTAGCTAGAAAGTAAACATTAGAAAAATAGAGCAATTAAGCAGGGAAGAGATCATTTGTGAAAAGCTGGATGCTAAATGCAATGTAAGTCTAACTAGAAAGTAAACACTTAGGAGTTCCCGTCATGGTTCAGTGGTTAACAAATCCAACTAGAAACCATGAGGTTGTGGGTTCGATCCCTGACCGTGCTCAGTGGGTTAATGATCCGGCATTGTCATGAGCTGTGGTTGCTGTGGCTGTGGTGTAGGCCAGCATTTTACAACTCCGATTAGACCCCTAGCCTGGGAACCTCCAAATGCTGTGGGTGCAGCCCTGGAAAAGAAAAAAAAAAAGGAAGAAAGTAAACATTAAACCAAATGGGCCAAGGCAGGGCATAACACAATGGAGACGGTTTGAACTAGTTTTAGTTTTATTATTATTATTATTGCTGTAACGCTTTCTCCACTTCTCCCCCAGTTTTTCCTCTGCCTGCGTTTCCCTTCCTCCCTTACTGGTTGCACTTCTTCTCTTCCCTCCCGGGCATACACAGGAAGGTTGTTTCTCACTTGATCTGTTTATAGTATTAATATTCCCCCCTCTGCTACTAGGCCCTTTAGCAAAATACTGAAGATGCCTATTTCGAGCTTACCACACCCAAACTCTGAGAAGACAAAGATCATGTTCATCTTGCTGAACTGTTGGCATCCTCAGCACCTGGCAACTAATAGGTGAGCAGCATATATCTATCCAAAAATGCAATAGAAAATACGATGTAGTTTTATAACCAGGGTAGAAGCAGTCAAGTAGACTGGCCAATCAGTAATCTCACTCACAGATAGAAAAGACTTGATCCTTTTGTATTCAGTATCTCAGTGACAGACATATTACCTTCCAGCAAGCTGTTGAAAATTACTGGTCCTCTTTGTTACTGCCCCCATTTTCAGTTTACTTCCTAAATGTAATAGTTAACCCAATGAGTTTAACTGAGAGCTTCCTATGAATCAACTCATTTTTAATTTTCACAGCAGCCCCAGTAGAGAACAGTGTTAACTTGTGACGATACAGTCTGGTAACAGACAAATACACAAAATAAGTGAATGAGTACATTGTAGTGGCATTACATCATACATTTGTTACCAATGCACTGGTTAATGTGTGCAAATTCAAATGGCTGTGGTTCAAATGCAACAGTTTTTTCAATTCTTGTATTTGCATGTATGGTGCATTGCTCAAGTGATTTATGTCTCCGATTTCATTAAAAAAGTCTGTGCCAGAAAAATTAACCGGGGTTCAATTTTTTAATCTGTTTTTCCAGACCTTTGGCCACTCTGTTATTATCCTCGTATTATTTGCTCTTCATATTGTTTCTACCTTCTAGGCACTTTTCAGGATTGCACTTCCCTTATAGTTCAGGGGTGGGGGGAATGGGAGGAAGGAAGGGACCAAGGGGATGTGGTAGTTCTGGCCAATGAATTGTGGAGAGAAACGCTGTGCTGCTTCCAGGCTGAGCATTTGATTCCTTGCATGAGGTCATCCAAAACTTCAGTTTTCCTTTGTTAAGATGATGGCAACGTTTGAATGATGTCAGTCCCAACAGCCTGAGTCCTTGAACAGCTGCTGCTTCGTAAAAATATCAGCCATCCTGGGATGAGTACACTGGAGAACGAAAGAAACCTCGTGTGGAGTTCCCATTGTGGCTCAGTGGTAATGAACCCAACTAGTATCCATGAAGATCTGGCATTGCCATGAGCTGTGGTGTAGGCCAGCAGCTGTAGCTCCAATTCGACCCCTAGCCTGGGAACTTCCATATGCCACAGGTGTGGCCCTAAAAAGACAAGGAAAAAAAAAAAAGAAGACTCTTGTTATTTTTGCTGTTCTTACAGTGTACCCCATCCTAATTGACACACAGGGACAGCCACATAGAGAGGCTCTTTTCTCTTACTCTCTTGATTTTAATTCCAAGCGCTTAGGGGAGACTTTCTGATTGGCTTGGTTTGGGTATGGCTTTCAGCAATTGTCCAGTCATCAGTGACAAGTCCTAGGGGTCATATTGTACCTTGCAGAGAGGGACCTTCTGCTACAGTCAAGGGGGTCTCAGTGAGCAAACATTCCACAAAGGTGTCTACTACAGGCATATGTGGCTATAAAATTAGACCCTTGTATACTAATTTAAAAACAAGAGATGAAATTGAAACACTTTCACCTTTTACATGGAAATTTTAGACTCTCATTACTCATTCAACGTTCATTAACTACCTATTACATTCCAAACACTCTTCCAGGCACTGAGGACATGAAAGCGATCCAGGGAGAACCATTTACTCTCACAGAAATACTAAATAAACATACTAAATACTTTAAGGGATAATGACAGCGGAAGGAGAACTAAAAGGTACAGCAAAAGAGAGTGAGGAGTGCATTCATTACCTATTGCGGCTTACCAAGTTACCCCCAAAACAAAGCAGCCTAAAAGAGCAAACATCTAGGGGAGTTACCATTGTGGCTCAGCGGGCTTCTGTCCACGAGGATGTGGGTTTGATCCTTGGCCTCACTCAGTGGGTAAAGGATCTGGCATTGCTGTGAGCTGTGGTGTAGGCTGCAGACGCGGCTCAGATCTGGTGTTGCTGTGGCTGTGGCGTAAGCTGGCAGCAGCAGCTCCAATTCTACTAACCTAGGAATTTCCATATGCTGCAGGTACAGCCCTAAAAAGAAAAACAGAAGAAAAAAAATAGCAAACATCTATTACCTCACACAGTTTCTGAGGATCAGGAATCCCAGAGATCAGTGGGAGCTCTAAGTCTTTCATAAGGTTGCAGCCAAGTTGGTCAGAGCTTCAGATATCTCAAAGCCCCACTGAAGCCAGAAAATCCACTGCTAAATGCAGTCACACGATTATTGGCCAGCCACTGTACCTCACTGGCTGTTGGCCAGAAGCTGACCTAACTTGCAGGGCATCTGGGGACTTGTAAAAACATTCAGGGGTTGACTCCTCATTTCAGTGATCTAGTGATGACCACAAAAAGATGCAATGCATCTTTAATCTCATGATGGGTAGCAAAGAATAATTTATGGGAAAAATCTTCAAATGTAAATTTAGGCTTTATAGAATAGTTATTCAAATTGTAAAACTTTAAGGAGTGTAAATTACTAGGGGAGACTTTTATTAAATAAGAGTAAGAGCTAGTATTTCCTGAACATTTACTATGTGCCAAGTTTTGTGCTAAATATTTTACATAGGTCTAGAAGTGAAAGAGAAGCTTGAGGACAGAGTTCAGAATGATGGATCAGATAAATGGTCCCCTCTTTACCCAAATGATTTGGATTCACGGCTGAGACAGCCAGATAAGAATTATAGCAGGAAACAAAAAGAAGTAAGTTTCCCACAAAATCTATGAGATTTTGGGGATCCCAAGGCAGTGCAACTCAGGAATCACTGTGAGAGAGTATGAATATCTGCCTCCTATTGAGCAGACAGGCCTCTGTGCAGTGTCCCATGTGCAGCACTTACAGGTAAGAAGTTGCAGTGGAGACAGTGGCTCACCCTCCTGCCATTTCATGGGCAAAATCATTGAAGAGGAAGAAGGAATAAAAGGTTGCATTTCTGATATGGCACAAAACAACTATTCAGGGCTCTTTAAAGGCAATTTCAAGAACTCTTACAGTTGTTGGGGATACTTTAGCAGCAGTAAGACAGTAGTGGGAGACATTATGCAAAAAATGGTGACAGACAAGTAGGTATGCTTAGATCTTTATGACAGGAAAGAATATTTCTGGTGGATGCTGTGAGAATGTTATGAAACACAGAAAACTGAAACTTAGTTTAGACACTCTTTGAACTTAAGATACATAAACTGAAGATTTGGTAAAAAGGAACGAAAGAAAAAAGAGCAAGGAAATAAGAAAAAAATTTATTTTTAGGTGTAGAAGACAACTAAGATGTATCATCTTCAATATATATTCTAGAGCTAGAACTGCTAATCAGAAATATCAGTGAATTTTGAATTGTGACTTTCCACTGATTCTAAGAGTGAAGTGTCTCATTTATATATCTTTAAGTGTAGATAATTCTAAATGCTTGTAAACATATCATTGATTCATGTGGCCTCCATAAGATTGCTCTGGTGTACTCTGAAATCCAGATAAAAGTCTTTTTTTCAAACAATTTACATAAAAAATAGATCCACATAATGATTCATTTTATACGTAAATGAAAATCAATAGCTAAAAATTAGCAAAGCCATATTTAACTCCCATGTTATAGTTGCACTGTTCCTCCTGGCACTTGGTTATGCAGAGACCCAAAGAGATAGTTGGTTCCAAAAGCCAGCACACTTGGACTGTTCACTGATAGCCCTGCCTTTATAGAGGCCCTTGTCTTATAAAGAGAATAAACTGAAAAAAGGAAATCTGGCAAGCATCAACATTTAGATGTTCAGGTCATCATTAACAGTATACACATACATATAAGAGAGATGAAAATAATATTTTTACTTTAAGACTTTCTTTGTTGTCATTGTTGTTGTTGTTGTTGTTTTAGGGCCACACCTGCGGCATATGGAGGTTCCCAGGCCACAGGTTGAATTGGAGCTGTTGCCGCAGCCCAGCACCTCAGCCACAGCAACTCCAGATCTGAGCTGTGTCTGTGACTTACACCACAGCTCAAAGCAACATCAGATCTTTAGCCCACTGAGCGGGGCCAGGGATTGAATCCATGTCCTCGTGGACACTTGCCGAGTTAGTTACCACTGAGCCACAATGGGAACTCTTATTTTAAGACTTTTAAGGTCATTCACCATGTTATATAACTGCAACTCCAGATGTTTTGTTGTAATCCATCAATATGATCCATTAATTTCCCCCCCCCACACACACTCATTGAAACCACACCACCTAGAAACTTTTAGTGGCAGGGCAGGGTATGGTAAGGATAAAAAATTATGGGAAATGTAGTTCAACTATTTGCATAAATTTAAAACAAAGTAGAGTTTGGGACTAGCTACAGATGAACATCCCCTTAGAGTACAGTATGTTCCCATTTTATTAGACTCCTCAGACTAATTGCTCTGTTCAACGATATTTTTGTGGGCTAATTATACTGCTACAGAACTTTTAGAAATTATTCCTTCTTATTTTTTAGTGGAGACTATATTCTCCAGTAAAGTAAGGATGGAATTTATTTTTTCATAAATCAAAAAATCTTTCAATGTTGCCCATCTATCCGACTGCCATAGATTGGATAACGGTCCTTTAAAGAAGTTCTTTGTCCCAAATCCCTGGAACCTGTGAGTGTTCTACATTCCATGACAAAAAGGGATTTGTACCTATGATTAAAATGTGTTAAAAGATCTTAATATGGGGAGAGTATCCTGACTTATCCCAGTAGCCCCGAAGTAATTAAAGGGTTATAAGAGGGGAAGCAGGGGGACGGGAGCCAAAGATAATGTGACAATGGAAGCAGAAGGAGAGAAGAAAATGTGATGGCAGAAGCAGTAGTGTTAGAGAGATCAGAAGATGCTGTGCTGCTGGCTTGCATGTAGGGGAAGCGGCCACAAACCAAGCAGTGCAGGCAGCTAGTAGCTGGAAAAAGCAAGGTAATGGATTTTCCTCTAGGCCTTCCATAGGAGCACAGCTTGCCACCACCTTGGCTTTAGCCTAGTGAAGCTGGTTTTGAAGTTCTGACCTCCAGAAGTGTAAGATAATAAATTTGTATTGTTTTAAGCCATTAAGTTTGTGATAATTTGTTGCAGCAGCAATAGGAAACTAATATACCAATTAAATAAAAGCTTAGGAGTTCCCGTCGTGGCGCAGCAGAAACGAATCCGACTAGGAACCATGAGGTTGCAGGTTTGATCCCTGGCATCACTCAGTGGGTTAAGGATCCAGCGCTGCTGTGCGCTGTGGTGTAGGCTGCAGACGCAGCTCGGATCTGGCATTGCTGTGGCTCTGGCGTAGGCCGGTAGCTACAGCTCCAATTCGAGGCCTAGCCTGGGAACCTCCATATGCCACAGGTGCGGCCTAAAAAACAAACAAACAAAAAAGCCAAAAAAAAAAAAAAAAAAAGCTTAGACCATTTCTGACTTCTGAACAAGTGAATAATAATATTAGTCAGATAGAGTTCCATTTTCAGAGTACTAGCTGTTACCAAAATACTATGACTTCTCATTTCTACCAGGTGTGACAGAATCCCATTTCCTCTACATTGCTCCTCTGTTCTGCTATTTGCTGAATACATGCTCTATCATTTTATACGAAGGGCTTGAGCATCTGCATATTTTGGTATTGGTGGTCCTGAGGTCCTGTAACCAATTCCTTATGGATAGCAAGGGACAACTCTATTCCTGTTTCATGTGACTTTGACAAATATTTAGTCTTAACAGAGAGAAAGCCAATTGACTAATTTATATTTTCCTCTAATGTTTGAGTTTATTTGGGATTAGCCATATGTATTACTTTTTAAAGTTTATAGTTTAAAAATGGATTATGTTAGGACCTTAAAAATTGCAAAGGGATCCTATTCTCAGCCCAAACCAACCAGACTAATACATTTGCTTCACACTGTTATTAGCAGTCTTAATGAAGCCCAGGCATGCGATTTAGCTCTCTTTGAATTATCCGATAGAAATACTGTTTTCCACAGTGCTGGGTACCACACCATAGAGGAACTCAAATGCCTGCTATTCTTTTGCCCTGTTATTATGGTTTCTCTGTTCAACTTTGGCTTTCTTGGATTTTGATCCCTTAAAAGAGTTTCATGCATACCTGTCATAGTCTAGTTCCTGCAAACTAAAAGGCAGTCACTTCATTAGCATAGAGTTCGTTTTCATTTATTTAAAAAAAAATCCTTACTGAAATTGATAGAGTTAAACAAAAATTTAAAAGAAATGTTGAATTCCAGTTATATTAAAGCCCCTGAACTTTTAGTTTTAGCACCACCCGTTATTTTTTTTTAAAACAACATTTAAGAGAGGTCAGGGAACCACATTTGTTTTCCTCCCCCTCACCCGCCGCCACTTTTTAAATTTCTATTTTCCCCAGATGGTAAAATCGAGATATTGACCCCAAAGACTGTGCATGGGACTGAGCAAATACACAAACTTTTGGCTGCCCACATCTGGCCTTCTCCCTATGCTTGGGGTTAAATCTTATAATGTCCTGAGCATTGTGCTGGGCTTGGTTCAAGATAGCTCCTTCTAGCTGAGGAAATGAGATTATCTCACATACAACTGTCCTGGTACTGCAGACGAGCTCATTATCAAATGCCATATTGAATAGCATGCTCTTAAGAATGGGGATCATTGAACTATAAATTGGGTAAGAAGAGCTTTTGACTGAAGGGAGCTCTTGAATCCTCCTTAAGATATAACTACCCTTTACATAAAGGAGAAAGAAAATGGCATTGTAGATTACAGATTAATTTAACAAAATATATTAAATGGTCTAAATAGCATGATCCAGTGGAGAAGAATTATTTTGGTCTCAACCTCGTACAATCAAGACTAATACTGCTTTTACCTCAAATATTTTCACTAAGGTTGTGCAGTTTTACTGAAGAATTACACTGTGTTCCTTCGTGTCCATTTCAACGTCATTCCCAAACCTCTCTGACTTATGTAAGCATTCATGTCTTCTGCTTGGAATGCTATTTTCTTTCCTGGTAAACCTACCCCATTAGCCCAGAAAATTCCTGCACAACTTTCAAGACTCAAATTTTATCACTGTCCTAACTTTCCTAGGCAGAATTAGCCTCCTTAGCTTTCAAGATACCTTGAATATATCTACAGTCTTACGGTTATTACATTTATAGTACATTGATGTGACTTGTGTTTTTGGTTTTGTTTGGTTTTGGTTTTGTTTATTTGTTTTGCTGGAACATTTAAAAGTGAATTCCAGACACTGTGTTATTTTAACCTTAAATACTTCAGAATTATTCTCTTACATATAAGGACTTTCAAAGAAAAAACAAGAGTGCCATCATCACACCATACAAAATAAGCAATAACTCTTCAATATTTTAAAATATCCAGCTCATATTCAATTTCTCTAAAATGGATTTAGCTGTGTATTCATAGTTCCAATCTGGGACTTCTAGGTCATCAATAAGTGTTTGCATTTTACCATTGGAACATATTAACATTGTCATTTAATCTTATTGCAGAGGCTCTGATGGTCTATTTTAGACAACATAGCTTGTACAAAATTTCAAATGGAAAATAAAATGTAGATAAAATAAAATTTTAGCTTTGAGCATGAATCATAGCCTGCCTGGCCTTAGAATTATTAAATGACGTACTCTTAAGCAAGTTCATAGCCTTCTGGAGGCAAAAGCCATCCTGATTATTAGTTGTCTTAGAATGACACCCCCCTCAAAGAGCAATTATTGAACTAGCCTCCTGAGGGTAGGAGCAAGATCTCCTAATGGGTCTCTCTCTCTTGACGGATATAGACCATAGGCTAATGGTCAAACCAAATGTATTTTTTAAAAAACCAACAAGCTGGAACATAATTTTCACTCCCAATGCTTCTTTCCAAAGTGTAAGACCTTAATTAGTTTGACATTCCTGGCCTCTCTCAAGCCCTCCCTCACTCTGTCAGAGGAAAGTGAAGTGACTTGCCTGATACATAAGTTTTGGAAGAATAAGATATTCATGCTTAACTCATCTCTGTTTTCTTCTTTTGGAAGCCAGTTTCCCATAGGGAGTAGGAGGTCTCTGCTCCTTCAAGATATAACCTGGGCAACTCTCCACACCTGTAGAAGATTGCCTCTGACTCAGTGTGTAAGTCTGTCTAATTCTGGGGTTCACGTTACAGGCCCTCTTGAGATGCATATTAGCAGTGGGCCATAATATAGCCTTTATCATTAATCAAGATGATGTTTAGGTCTACAAGTGCTCTATAAGCATAAGTAAGACTAAGGTCTTCTTTCTCACTTTTTTTTCAGAACCCAGTTGGGGATGAAGGGTACAATTTGGGGGGTCTTATCAAAAATATAAATAATCATAAAGTGTTATATTAATAGGCTGCTATACTCTATTAGATAATATTTTATATAAGATTAAACATATTCTTAAGTGGAATTAATTTGTGGATTTCTTTTAGGGTTTTTGTTGCCAGTATTATGCTAGCTATATCAAAAAAGAATGTAGAAGTTTTCATTTTTTTTATTTTCCATGCTCTGGAACAGTTTAAATAGTATTGGAACTATCAATAATTTATATTTTCCTAAGAATAACCCTTTTAATTCAGGGTCCCAAATTTATTTGCTTAGAGTTGAGCAAAGTAGTTGCTTATGAATCTTTCTGTTTTCTCTGTACTTGTGATTATTCCACCATAATTTTAATCTTTTGTACCTTTGCGCTATCTCCCATTTCCTCACTTGATCAGATAATCTAATGGTTTATGTTTATATATTTTTACTTTTTTTTGGAAGAAGCTGTCCTTGGATTTATGTAATAGTTTTACATGGTTTTTTTTTTCTATTCAAATTCGTCACTGCATACTATTTATTTATTATTCTTCCCTTCTGCTTTCTTTGGCATTCTTTTTTTCCCATAACTTAAATCTTATTTGTAAATATGAAATTTCCAGCTGTGAATTTTCTTGTGAGCTTTGCTTTGCTTCTGTCCTATATCCCGTATTTCTAATGTACTGATGAGTAAAGTTCATTTGTTAAGCAGGCAGATTTGAGATATCTATTTTCCTGTGAAGAAGAGAGTTGTACAGTCCATTGTTTGGGTAAACATGTTTCCAGAAAGTCTTTTAAGCAATAAAGTTATTTCCAGTAATTTTCTGCCCTTTGCAATGCGAGACTGTAGTTTGTGCCCCATCAATATCAAACTTGGACCATATGGCTTGTTTTGGACAATGATATGTTAATAGTCCATTGTGGCGGTCCATTTCTACCCTTGTGGAATTCTGTCATCTCTCTGATCCAAGGTCACTATGTCCCAGATTTGGGTTGTTCCTTTGTCCAGGGTCCCAGAATGCGGAAGACATGGAATAGAGGTGAAGTGACCAAAAAGGGCATGTAATGGGAGCAAGAAATAAATATTTGTTGTTACAAATTGCATCGTTGGCTAGCAAAACTGTCTGATATGTGTATATATGTTCCTTTATATGTACCTTTATATACTATATTATATATATACATAATATATCATATATATGCAATTATGACATGGTAACATCTTTTGAACAAACATGTAAGTATATTTTGTGGAACTTAAGATGCAGTTTTTGCTAATTAAATTTTATGAAAATTTATAGTCATATCTTTGCTTTTACAACATATTTGAGGTCATAGTCATAATTTGTTTGGTGCCAAACCTTTAGTCAAAAATATTCCTCCATCCCAGCTTTGTTTCTCTATACCCATCAGTTCTATACCCAGCTTTGGAACATGAGTTTAGAAATTCAGTAACATGAAAAAAGGACAGTGCTTCTATTTCTCTGCAGTTTTTAAATTCTGATTTTATTACTCCTGAAAACCAGCGGAAACGACCTATAATCATAGTGACACAATATATTTTTATAAATATTGTCTTTTCAGAAGAAAAAATGATCTCCTCTAATCATCAGATATATAAACAGCATGATATATGAAGATAGTTTTAAAAATTCCAAATAGGGAAAAGAGCATATTCTGTTTTTTTCTTCAAAACATATCTATGAAGTCAGGTAACATTTAAAGATTCCAAAATATGCATCTTATTTTTAATGCCATAAATTAAGAGTTGTGCCTTTGATTTAGCAAGTGCTTATATAATTTTTCAATTATTATAATGTCTTATAGAATATTGTTTATGATAGATCTAAGCAAAAATGTAAGATGCCAAAAATATCTGAAAATAATGTTTTTGGTTCAGTACCTCCTGCCTTACATTGTCATTATTTTACATGGCAAAGCTGGCCTGAGTGAAAATTTGTTTAATTGTCTAATTTTGTTCTTATAAATCCCTATTCTCTACATGTTAGAACAAATCTGAGTTTTAGTGTGCTAATCTCTGAGTAATCAAATATACTTACGAAAAAATAATCTGCAGGGGAACTTCAACTACAGACCATATGATCTGCATTATTAGTACTTTCCATGTGTAATTCTACACATTGTTATCATTAGCAACACTATTTCAATCATATCACCAGGTTCAGAAGAAATCATTTCTGAATTGTCTCTATTAGACCATGATCAAGAGGAAAAAGTACAAGACTGAATTTTCCTTTAGTGTTGTACCTGACATTTTTAAATAGAGTCATTTTCTGTGGTTTCATGTAACCTATTATGTTTGTCACTGAATGGCAAGGAGGCCTGTCTCTCATTAGCGCTTCCGCTAGTACTTGAGAAAAATATCCTGGAAGAAAAAAGATTCAATTCTGCCCCCCTGGATTTGGAGACATTTGATTTTTTTGAGAATTTTATTGAATATCATCTCTAATTTTAGTTGAATATCTTTCACCATATGATGTTACAAGATATAACTAACATACTATCCGCCTAGAAATATGTTTCTCTTTGATCCTAAAAATGGCTTTTGATTAAAAAATTGGCTCTCCATTAGGTTAAGAGTGAGATAGGGTCTAAATGGTGGTGGTGGTGGGGAGACTGATCTATTAAAGACAGAACAAAAGAATAGGTCAGAATTATTTTAAATGTTACTTTAAAATTCCATCTCTTAATTTCTTCCCTTATCTATGTTCATCTGAGTCCCAAGATTCCGTGTAAAAATCCATGATTTGGAATGTGTTTGTACTGGATTTGTTTGGGGTGTGTGTGTGTGTGTGTGTGTATGTGTGTGTGTCTATCTTTACAGGGAAGTCTTGGAAATTGTTTTTAGCCTGATTATTTACCTTGCTCCTTCTTCCTTTTTCTCCCAGCACTCGAGGTGTTCTTAGCAAATCTGTTAATGACTCTACTGGGGGGAGCCATGTAGGATGCAACAGAATTCCCCTTGCACCACATGTCCTAGTCAGAGTGCTGAATGATCTTTCAGTTGTGAACATTAGCCTGTGTTACTCCCATGCTTAAAATTGCTTATTGGCTCCCTCTTACCTTCAAGATGAAACCTACAGTCTACCCGGTATTACAAAGTCCTCATGATCTGGTCCTAATCTTCCATTCTGGCCTCATCTCCCCCTCCAGGAGTCTAAACTATCTAGCATTTCCCTACAAGCCATATTCTGATCCCTCTGTCTTTACACATCCTATTTGTGTGGCCTGGGATGTCCTTCACCAACCGGGGAAGCTAATTAGTTCCTTTTGTTCCTTTTGTTTTAACTAAAATTCTAAACCTTTTCAGTGAAACCTTTCCAGCCCTGCCTCAGGCATCCTACAGAGCTCCCGCTGTAATTTGTACACACCTGCTGAAGCAAAGATGGCTAATTTACCACCAATCTAACATCCCTTTTCCCCTCCTCCCTTCATAGGAGATTACTGATTTCATTTGTATCTTCTTGCTTTATTTTCCCCTTTCCTCCACATCCTTACCAACACTTGATATTTGTAATCTTTTTGATAATAGCCATTCTGACAGGTGTGAGGTGATATGTCATAGTGGTTTTGATTTGCATTCCCTTGATAATTAGTGATGTTGAACATCTTTTCATGTGTCTGCTTGCCACCTGTAAGTCTTTTTTGGAAAGAAAGTTTATTCAAGTCCTCCATCCATTATTTATTTATTTATTGATTGATTGATTGATTGATTGTCTTTCTGGCTTATCTAGGGCCACACCCGCAGCATATGGAGGTTCCCAGGCTAGGGGTCTAACAGGAGCTGTAACTGCCGGCCTTCACCACAGCCACAGCAACGTGGGATCCTAGCCGCGTCTGCGACCTACACCACAGCTCACGGCAATGCCGGATCCTTAACCCACTGAGCAAGGCCAGGGATCGAACCTGCAACCTCATGGTTCCTAGTCAGATTCGTTAACCACTGAGCCACGATGGGAACTCCCCTCCATCCATTTTATTTTATTTT
>PVHT021183518.1:7519118-7540568 GCA_004024745.2 Catagonus wagneri
TCAGACAATTAGACAGCAACACCCAATGATACCGCTTACATGTGGAAACTAAAAGACACAATGAACCTTCTTACAGAGCAGACAATGACTCACAGACTTTGGAAAACCTTGGTTTTTCAAATAAGACAATCTGGGGGGGGTGGGGGGATGCACTGGGGGTTTGGGATACAAAATCTGTAAAATTGACTTGTGATGATTTCTGTACACCTATAATTGAAATAAAATCCATTAAGAGGAAAAAAAAAAGTTTCCAAAAAAATAGTATAAGGCATATACTGTATACCTTTTACCCAGATTTTCTTGCTGTATTAGTTTCCTATAATTGCTGTAACAAACTACCACAAAGTGGGTGGGTTAAAAAAATGGAAAGTTTTCTCTTACAGTTCCGGAGTCTCAGTGTCCAAAATCAAGGTGTTGACAGGGTCATGTTCTTTCTGAGATCTCTAGGGTAGGATCTGTTTCATGCACTCTCAGCTTCTGGTGTTGTCAGCAGTCCTGGCATTCCTGGGCTTATAGAAGCATCATTCCAGTCTCTCCCAACTTCATTACGTAGCCTTCTCCCTGTGTGTCTGTTTATAGCATCTTCCCTCTGTGCATGTCTGTCTCTGTGTCCCTTCTCTTCTATTAAAAACTCCAGTCAGGGGTTCCCGTCGTGGTGCAGCAGTTAACGAATCCAAGTAGGAACCATGAGGTTGCGGGTTCGATCCCTGGCCTTACTCAGTGGGTTAACGATCCGGCGTTGCCATGAGCTGTGGTATAGGTCACAGAAGTGGCTCAGATCTGGTGTTGCTGTGGCTGTGGAATAGGCTGGCAGCTGTAGCTCCGATTTGACCCCTAGCCTGGGAACCTCCATATGCCATGGGTGTGGCCCTAAAAAGCAAATAAATAAATAAATAAATAAATAAATAAATAAATAAAAATAAATTAAAAAAAAAAAAAAACACCAGTCAGGAGTTCCCGTTGTGGTGCAGCGGAAATGAATCCACCTAGAAACCATGAGGTTGCGGGTTTGATCCCTGTCCTTGCTCAGTGGGTTAAGGATCTGACGTTGCTGTGAGTTGTGGTGTAGGTCGCAGATGCAGCTCAGATCCTGCGTTACTGTGGCTGCGGCTTAGGTGGGCAGCTGTAGCTCCAATTAGACCCCTAGCCTAGGAACCTCCATATGCCGTGGGTGTGGCCCTAAAAAGTAAGTAAGTAAATAAATAAATAAGAAATAAAGACATGACATCATAAAACTCCTGTAAGAGAACATAAGCAAAAACATTCTCTGAAAAAAATAAAAACACCAATCATATTGAGTTAAAAGCCCACCCTACTCTAGTATAACTTCATCTTAATTTAATTACGTCTATAAGAAGCCTATTTCCAGATAAGGTTCTAAGGTTCTTGGAAGAACATGAATTCTGGGGGTCACTACCAACCCAGTATAACTATTGCTAATGTTTCACCTCATTTGGTTTATCATTTGCACTCTCGCTCTCCTTCATTTTCTTTCTCTCTCTTACTCAGTCTTTATGTTTATATAATATCTTTCTCCCGAATCATTACATTTCATGTGCCATGGCTCTTTTTTTGAACTGGAGCTGCAGCTGTCAGTCCACGCCACAGCCACAGCAATGTGGGATCTGAGCCGCATCTGTAACCCATGCATATAGAGTTGACAAGGCATTATAGCCCGTATATATTGTATATGTGGCTCTTTTATTGCTAAAATAGTGGCAGGATTTACGTAGTAGCATTTCCATTTATTGGTAATGTCACAGATGAAAACAAAACTTAGATTTTTGGAAAATCCCTCTTTCCAGTCCAATTACGTGTTCCTGGACCAGATCTAGTGCAATAGTTGTTCCTGGCACTTGGAACTTTTGAATTCAGCTCCACAGACTTTGCTTTGAGCAGTTCTATACATAAGTGTAAAAGATTTTACACAGGCTTCATCCAAGAAAAGCTTAGTTTTCTATCAGCTGATTTGGGGTCTTCTAGCCTCAAACTATCATTATAAGTTCTCTTATTTTCTGGATTTGGTAAGAGGTTTTAGATGAGCTGTTGGTTAAAAGAGAAAGCTGCTAGGATTTTTACCAGACCGGACATAAATCTCCATTGCCAAAGAAACATTTTGAAAATCATTGTCAGTTTTAATGGTGACGTGTGGAAGTCTAAAAAGAAGCTTGGTTTTTTTTTTTTTTAAAAAAGGAAAAATTTTTTGATTTCCCTTAGTGGCTCAGTGGTTAACGAATCCAACTAGGAACCATGAGGTTGCGGGTTCGATCCCTGGCCTTGCTCAGTGGGTTAAGGATCTGGCGTTGCTGTGAGCTGTGGTGTAGGCTGCAGACGCGGCTCGGATCCCGCGCTGCTGTGGCTGTGGCGAAGGCCGGCGGCTACAGCTCCTGTTAGACCTCTAGCCTGGGAACCTCCACATGCCGCGGGTGTGGCTCTACATAAAAGGCAAAAAGACAAAAAAAAAAGGAAAAATTTCCTCATAAAATCCTCCCAAAATTCAGTCTGTAAAGTGTGCTCCCTCTTAATTTCCTCTTTAACTCACTTCCTAGTTCCCAGTAGCTGTGTGGCGTCTACAGCTAGCCCTCTTCAGAATGTTTGCTTAATTAGTATTTGTGGACTGAAAGAATAATCCAAGTATAGTACACAGTATATGAAGACATGTTGGCAAATCTCATAAATCTGAGATGGTTTAAATAATGGTCTGATACCAGATGGCTTAAATTGATTTTATTTATTTATTTCTGTTTATTTATTATTGCTTTTTAGGGCTGTACCCACAGCATATGGGAGTTCCCAGGCTAGGAGTCCAACTGGAGCTGCAGCTGCCAGCCTGTGCCACAGTCACAGCAACACGGGATCTGAGCCGAATCTGTGACCTACACCACAGCTGAAGGCAATCCTTAACCTACTGAGTGAGGCTGGGGATCGAATCTGCATCCTCATGGATACTAGTCGGGTTCGTTACTGCTGAGCCTGGACGGGAACTCAACTTGATTATAATACAAAATCATAATCATTAAGATCTTTAATTCCTAGGTGAGAAAGTTATTATGTTTATGGTTGGTAATAAATAGTACAGGAAGCACATTCAGCAATTATTATTAAATTAATTCTAAGAATGTGAAATATTTTAGGGCCAAAGTTATGGATATATCAAAGTTATATCAAAGGAAACTAGGTACATCAAAACTATATGATGTTGGGAGTTCCTGTCATGGCACAGTGAAAACAAATCCGACTAGGAACCGTGAGGTTGCGGGTTCGATCCCTGGCATTGATCAGTGAGTTAACGGTGCAGCATTGCTGAGACCTATGGTGTAGGTCACAGATGTGGCTTGGATCTGTGGTGGGCTGTGGTGTAGGCCGACAGCAACAGCTCTGATTAGACCCCTCGCCTGGGAACCTCCATATGTCGCAGGTGCGGCCCTAAAAAAAGCCAAAAGCCAAAAAAAAAAAAAAACCCTATATGATGTTGGATATGAAATATCTGTGGAAAATTTGATATTCTCTTTCTTTGTTGTGGCTCATGGTCGGTTTTAGACTGCATTCACATTCATGGTGCTTCTCTGAGGCTCACAACAGTGTGGTGGGGCAAATGGTCCTGAACGTTTCTGTCTCCTCTGGAGGATGAGGAATCTGTAACTTAGAAGGGTTAAGTGACCTTCTGTGATCTCTAGAGGTATTGGTAGGGTCTAGACTGAAACACGGACCTTTGGACTCTTCATCGACTGTTGTTCCCATTACAACATCAGGAGAAAAAAGTTATAGAAGAAGGAAGGAAAAGGAAAGCAAGTTCAATTTCATAGGTTGCTACAAATAATAGATTTATATTTAAAGTATTTTAAAATGTAATAAATTTGGTGAACATTGGAATAGACTTTCTGGGATGTGGGGAGGAATATCTTGATTTTTTTTTTAATTCAGATATAGGGTGAAAATAAGCTCTGTGGAATAGTATAAGCTCATAAAGTAAACCATGACCCTGATTCTGCAGGTTAGGTGCACCAGTTTTCATCCCTTACTGGAGACCCTTAGCACATCCGCCCTCATGTTGTGAAAGCTCAGAGCCTCTCAGACTTTGCTGGGAATTTTCTTAGAGAAGGCACCGCACATCCTCACTGGGCACCAGGTGGATTGATGGCAGTGCTCTGGATAGCCATCTGCTTACCAGAAAATCCCAGAAACTTCCTGCTGGGGTTTTAGTTGTAGATCAGGGAAAAGAAGAAGCTGAGAGTAGAGGAAGGCGTAGATGGGCTTCAGACGGCACACACTTAGCTGTCATCATTGTTTGAAAATTTCATGATGCAGAACCTGGCCTAACACCGTCATCCACTGTGGTATAGAAGTCATTTTCCAAGGCCCAGATTGAACACTGTGTTTTTCTTTTTTGAGAGTAAATTAACAGGAAGAAGAAGATTCCCAGGGCTGCAAATGACAGCTCTTTACATGGCTTCTATCTTTTGACAGACATGCTAAGGCTTGTGCAATCTTAAACTATAGAATAAAATGCCCCATTCTCTTTTTTTTAGGGCTGCACCTGTGGCATATGGAGGTTCCCAGGCTAGGGGTTGAATCGGAGCTGGAGCTACAGCTGCTGGCCTGTGCCACAGCTACAGCAACGCCAGATCTGAGCCGCATCTGCGACCTACACCACAGCTCACGGCAACGCTGGATCCTTAACCCACTGAGCTAGGCCAGGGATCAAACCTGCAACCTCATGGTTCCTAGTTGGATTCATTAACCACTGCACCATGACGGGAACTCCCTAAAATGCCCCATTCTTATTTCTTGGCTCTTAAGAAATTACTGTAGAAATTCAGTCTGTAGTTCATTTGGTTACATATGTGCAAAATGCTTGAAACACATGTGTGAAAAGGCAGTTAAATACAACAGCAATTAAGTCGGCACTTAAAAAATGCTTTTGGTTAGTTAAAACTCTTGAATCTTGATGAAGTTGTTAAAACATATTCCAGGTTACAATCTAAGTGACTATATTAGGCCTTAAGAGCTCTTTGCAAATCCCACTTGAATTTCATAGCATGATCATCTATCTGTGTTAACAGAGTTGTTAAAATGTAAATTACTAAGGGTAAATCCTAATGAAAGGAGCCATGCCAAGTTGAGTTTAAGAGAGCTTTGCAATTTCCCTGTAGCTGAGGCTGGGACTGGAGCGGAGCTGGGGCTAGTGTTAGTTAACACATAAAGCAAACTCTTCTTAGAATACAGAGGGGCTTTAGGAAGTTATATGTAAACCTATTAATGACTGGAAGACTTTTTTTTTAAGGGCTGCACGTGTAGCACATAGATGTTCCCAGGCTAGGGGTCAAATCTGAGCTTCAGCTGTCAGCCTATACCACAGCCACAGCAATGCCAGATCCAATCTGAGTCTGTGACCTACACAGCCCCTCACAACAATGCCGGATCCTTAACCGATTGAGCGAGGCCAAGGACTGAACCCACGTCCTCAAGGATACTAGTCAGGTTCATTATCACTAAGTCACAGTGGGAACTCTGGAAGAAATCTTATTCATGATAAATTAAGGCTTGTATTGAGTACAAATTAGACCAAATTATTGAGCTACTTTCTTGAGCAGCCTCATTGTTATTCCCCCCAATGACAAGTCTGCACCTTCTGTGCCTTCGGCTGACTGCAAAGGCATTCATATATACATAGGTCTGCAAGCTATTTTAATGATTCAACCCATCTGCAAATGTCAGTCTTCAAAATCCAGCCCTCCCGAGGCCTTCATGTGGTGGACAAGAGGATGGAAAGGAAGGTACTTTAGCATAAAGCTCTCTATTCGTGCATCTTTCCAGGCTCTAATCCACCATCCACAGTAGCTGTCAGAAGGGTCTTCCCAAAACACAAATCCAGTCATGTCACACTCCTTTCAACTGCTTCTGGGATACTGCACCAAATTTGTCTCCCACCTTTTCAAGCAGTTCACATATAGGCCCTCTTGTGCTTCATCATCTTTGCTTATGTAGCCCCATCTGCCTGGAAAAAACAATGACCAGAAAACCCTGAAAACCTTTTTAGTTCTCAGGGCTCTGCGCTTGTACCTTTTCCTTTGAGAAGACTTCCATGATCTTTCATCTTTATCTCTGCTTTTAAGACAGAGGTAGGCTCACTGTTCCATGTGTTCCTACAGAAAATAGATTTTTTTGGTTACTTACAGATTATATCATGATTGAATATTCACATGCATGCATACATGTGAATGAGTGCATATACCTTTGAACTGTATGAGTGTTGAGCTTCGGGTGAGCTGAGCCATATCTTCTTCCTATATGTTGTACAGTGCTGATTCTTAGAAATATGATAAATTAATCATTAGATGAATACATGCAACAGTCCCAGAAGAATCACAAGTTTTCTGGTTATCCGAGAGTTGTCTTTATAGAAGAGAATGTTAATTGTCCCAAGTTCAATTCACTTGAATGTTAAATGGACTTATCGTGGTGATTATTTTGCAATATACACAAATATCAAATCATTACATTGTACACCTGAAACTAATATAATATCATGTTTATTAGACCTCAATAAAAATGTTACTCCTAAAAAAAGAAGAGTGGGAGTTCCCCTTGTGGCTCAGTGGCTTAAAAACCTGACATAGTGTCAATGAGGATGCGGGTTTGAGCCCTGGCCTCGCTCAGTGGGTTAAAGATCTGGTGTTGCTGCAGGCTGTGGTGTAGGTCACAGGTGAGGCTTGGGTCTGGTGTCTCTGTGGCTGTGGCATAGGCCAGGAGCTTCAGCTAGCCCTAGTGCCACATATGTGGCCATAAAAAGAAAAAAAAATAAAGAGTATTCGAAGTTCAAAGGAGTTTCATTCTGCCCTGACTCCTTAAGTTAATAGTAAACACAAAAATATTGAGGCTAGGAGGAAGTCAATGGGAAGGCATGGGGATTTCAGACACTGCAAAAGCTGAGGTCACTATAAAGCTGAATGCTGAAGTTTTTGTAAAGTTTTGCATGACATCATTTCATTCTCTTAAAGGAGAAACCGCAGGTAAACCCAGTATTTGGCAGATAGCTGATTCTCAACAAAGGTAAGGTCCCATCTATGTCCCACCCCTGTCCATTCTTCTGATGAAGTACAGGCTTCCTGCTCCTTAAATTCATTCATTCCATTGCTCAACAAATGATTATTGAGTATCTGCTCTTTTGCCAGGATTGTGCCAGGCTCTGGAGATACAATGGGAATAGTGGGGGTGAAATGATACCTTTACAAAGCCTGCTATCCAGCAATCACTGATGTTCCCCAAAGATCCCTCCTGCCCTCTGCTCCCTTCTATACACTCTTCTTGGAAGATACAATTTATTCTTCTTCCATTTTTTTTTTTTTAAAGGGCTGCACCTGTGACATGTGGAAGTTCCCAGACTAGGGGTCAAATCTGAGCTGAAGCTGCCAGCCTACACCACAGCCACAGCAATGCCAGATCCGAGCTGTATCTGTGACCTACACCACAGTTCATGGCAATGCTGGATCCTTTAACCCACTGAATGAGACCAGGGATCAACCCAAATCCTCACGAGTAGTTGGGTTCTTAACTTGCTGAGTCACGATGGGCACTGGAAGATATAATTTATTTTCATGACTTTGCCTGTGCCCTAAATACTGATGATTTCATCTACCAGATCTACCTCCTGAGCCCCAGATTTGTATATCCCATGCCAGGGAGCCATCCTCATTGGAGTGCTTCTTAAGCACCCCGAGTGCAACACCGTTATCTCTTTCCCAAAGGCTAGTTTTCTTTTCCTGATCCCAGTAAATATCATCACCAGCCACTTATACTCCACATCCTGGAACCATTAACTTCAACGAATATTTGTTGGGTGAATATTTGTTGAGTGTTTCCTTTGGACCTTGCACTGGATGACTTTTGATATACATTGTCTAAACTTTGACTTTTTCTTCTTTATTCCACCCTTTGACCCTTACTCCACTATATCCAATCTGATTTCCGTCTGACCGTTTGATTGCTACAAAGTTTATTTTCTTCCCCCTCTTCCTCTCAAAGCTGGTATCCTAATTCAAGTTTTAAAACCTCTCACATTAATCATGGGAATCCATTCAGAATAAAGTCCATGCTCAGCTTGTCTTCTAGAGCCCTACGTGATCTGGCTCTGACCCGACTGCGTAGCCTTATCTCCTTCTCTGCCTTTTCCCAGCAACACTGACTAACTCTTTTAAATAGGCCCTCCTCTACCTTGGTGTCTTGCTGGAGGTGGTTCCACTTCCTTGAAAGGTCTTTCTCCTGTTCTGAACTTTTTGAAATCCTACCCAGGCTTAAAGATGCCTTATCTTTCTATTTTTCCAGTATTTCCTTCAAATATAGTAATCTCTGCCTCTCCTGCACTTCCAGAGAGCTTGCTTTGTATTGTGGTAGTCAGAGCCCACAGCCACCCCAGGAGAACTTGGTGTGTAGTGCTAGAGGGGGCAGGCTCTATCTAGAGTTCTATTCCTAATTTAAAATAGGATAATACATCATTGATCGTTATGTATGATTATGCCCTGAATCTGTGGATAGAGAACATCCCAAACCAGTGCACCTCCAGGAGCTTCGCTGCCTGATTCAGTTAAAAAAGAAAAAGTTGTTTGTAACACATAGATCTGCTGTGAAAATAAAACAAAGCAAAAACTTTGAACTAAGAATGGTTGGATCACTGTGGGAGTTTGAAGGGAAAGGGCAGGGAGTGGATAACTAGGTTTAAGAGGTTTAGCCAGAGAGAATAATAAAATAAGATGACTGCAGCAGGGATAACGTCAAGGCAGGTCCCTATATGTCACATCGTTTGTTAGGGTGCATTAGGTAATGTCCTATTTTGCCACAGCTGGTGTGAAAGTAACTTGCTCATGATTGCCATGTAGAAATGTGACGGCATGGAGGTGATCCTGCCCATTGGTGCTAAGTCTTTATCAGGAACCAGACGAAGTTTAATCTGGGGTAAATTTCAACAGGCTGAAAACATATAGAAAGAGCACAACTTGGACCAAATCAACAAAAACTTTCCATTTTTTCAATTATATTTTCCCTCTTTAATCACATTGAAAATCACTTCAAAACTTTGATTTTCTAATAAAGAAATGTTGCATGTCAATACTACTGACATTTAAAGTTATTTATGTAATGGGAAATAAAGCCACCTACTAAAGTAAGGTTGCCATTGAAACAGCCAAATGCTTCTCACCTGAGGATTATGATGGCAGGTGTTACCTGCTCTGTGAAGGTGTCCCTACCTCCTCCTGCCACCCTGCCTAGCTGCTTTCTCCCTCCTCTGAAGCTCCACCACCTCATGAACACATATCAGTTAGAACATTTTTCAGACTGAGTTTATTTGTATTTGTTTCTCCTCTGGACTGAGGGTTCCTTAGGGATCTCTGGGCTGTTTCTTAACTGCTTTTGCATTTTACCCAAAAAATGAAATTCTAGGCTTTGTTTTGCCTTTCTATAATTGCCTTTACTTAGTGAGGCAAGAGAGCAGTGTGAGAACACAGAAGAAGCATGTGAGCTGTTTCAGCTGGAGCCTTCCTCCCCAGCCAGGAAGGGGAGGAAATAGAGACTTCAAACTCTTGGAAGCTCGCTGGTTCTTTATGAAGGGGTGAGCATATGCTGAGGATTGTCCTAAGGAAGGAGGATGCTGACTGCACGGTTCTGTCTGGGTTTGTTCAGGACCCCAAACTGCATCAAATAGAGCTCCAGATGAAGCTGTAGGAGTTCCTGCTGTGGTGCAGTGGGTTAAGGATCCAGCATTGCCACAGCTATGGCGTAGGTTGCAGCTGTGGCTCATATTTGATCCCTGGCCCTTGAAACTTCCGTATACTGTGGGTGCAGCCAGGCCAAACAAAACAAAACAAAATAATACAGCCCCAAGAGCCAGAAGACAAGAGCAGTGTCCTTGCCGAAATGGAACATAGGATTCCCCTTTTGAGTTGCTGGACTGGCTGCTTTTTGGTGTCAGCAGAAGAAGGGTTACACATGCAAGGAAGAGCCTGGGATAAACTGCAAGGGCTCTACTCCCCACCCCTCACTCACCCCACCAGGAGGGTATCTCTCTGCCGAAGGGACCAGGCTTAGTGTCTGCAGCTCAATGTTTCATACAGACAACCACCAGCAGCCAGCTGGGTCACCTTGAGTTTTTCCTCCTGGGTGTTAGGAATCCCTTGCTCTTCTAGCCTGGGGAGGAGATCTGACAGCCAATGAGGTAAAAGCTGGGAAAGCAATTTGTACTAACATGTCCAATACCTGCCATTAGCCCTTCACATCTGTGAGCGAAGGTACCATTTGTGAAAAGGCATTGACCCCTCTTCATGGAAGGGGTCAGACATTAATTATCGGTCATTAACCTCTTGACCCTTTCCTGAGTGACCCTATCTGAGAAGGGAAAGGAAGATTGAAAGAATAAGTCCTGTGGTCTAGATGCCAGATGGGGCAGGCCTGTCAGGCAGCCGGGGTAAGGATCCTACCACTTGTTTGAAGGTGGGGTGAGGGAAGGCAGCAGTGATATTGAGGAGCATGGTGTTGGAGAACAGAAAGGAATAGAAAATTCTCCCCTGCCTGGGTTGATTCCAGGGCTGGCCATGATCTGGAACAGAGTAGATTAAAGCCAGAGACCCTGCCTGCTCTCCCGGACCTGGGAACCTCGCCCAGGCAATGTGTCTGGAAGCAGGGACAGAATTTGAGGCAATAATGGCCTATCTTTCCGCTGAGAGCAAGAGTCAAGCTCATAAAGAGAGTCAGAGTCAGTGGAGAAGGGACTCTGCCAGAGAAAACAGACAAGCAAAACAGAACCTCACCCAAGACTCCAGGCTGACAAAGTTGTTCATTAGGAAAGTGGATTTCTTTCTGAAATAGGAACTTGGCTGTAAATGGCTAAGCATGTGAAGGGAAATACATTGTTCCCCTCCTTGTATATCCCCTTCGAGATGCATATTAGTCTTCAGAGTACACCCCACTTTACCTCCTTAAACAAGTGGCTCTTAAAACAGAGTTTCTCAGCCTCAGCAAAGATCGAAATTTGGGCCAGGCAGTTCTTTCACATGGGGGGCCATTCTGTAGGATATTTAGCAGGATCTCTGGCCTTTACCCAGTAGCACCGTCTCCCTAGAGCAATAATAAAAGATGTTTTCAGACACTTCTAGAAATGCCATGGAGGTTCAAAATCTGCCCTGAGAACCACTGACTTAAATGTCCTAAACAATGTTTCTTGGAGTTCCTGTTGTGGCTCAGTGGTTAATGAATCCGACTAGGAACCACGAGGTTGTGGGTTCGATCCTTGGCCTTGCTCAGTGGGTTAAGGATCCCGCATTGCCATGAGCTCTGGTGTAGGTTGCAGATGCAGCTCGGATCCTGTGTTGCTGTGGCTCTGGCATAGGCTGGTGGCTACAGCTCCGATTGGACCCCTACCCTGGGGAACCTCCATATGCCGCGAGTGCGGCCCTAGGAAAAGGCATAAAGACAAAAAAAAAAAAAAGAATGTTTCTTTGTTACTTTGTTCAACTATTACCTGATCTCAATTTTCCTTTTTTTTTTTTTATCACTGGACTAAGTTTGTATACCCCGCTTTACATAATTAATTATTTGTTCATTCAACCAAATTTCCTTCTCATTAATGTGAAAATGGTAATAAGAAATAACATTTTTGAAGTTCTAATAAGACAGTGTTAGAGCCAATGGCAGATCAACCGTGTCTTATTTAACTAATTAGCAGCATAATAGGCATATTTTCAAAATTATTAATGAGAGCAGTGTAGAGTGCTTAATTGAAACATGGAGTTTGGAGTCAGAAAACCTGTAGTCTGGTCTCTGCCCACACATGTGGTCTGTGGCAGCTCAACCCTCTAAAATGTTAAATCCAAATGGGTTTCATGTGAACATGTAGCACACCTTCTCAGGTACTGCCATTTTATTTTTCTACCTCACAAAGCTAGAAGCACACAGTAAAGCATTTCCACTAGGAAGCTTTCTATGGAATAGTTTGTCTCAGTTTCAATAGTAATCCTGAAATAATTGCATGGAACCACAGGTGGGGCTAATTTGTGTGAAGCAATCTGGAGAGTCACACAGGTATAAAAAAAAAAAGTAAAATAGAGACAAGAAATCTCAAAAGGGATCAGTTTGCTAAATCATATGTGAATGACCACATACATGTTTATTGGAGACATGAAAATAAGACAGAAATACCTTTAGCAAGTGACTGAGACAGAAAAACAATTAGAAAAATACAAAACTTCATAAGAGGCTAAAAATGACTTCACAGAAAATGCTCTAAATGTTAAGCATTAGAAAAAAAATAGGTGAATGTATCATATGGTACATAGACACCTGAGCAAACTGGCCATATGCAAATTGCCTTTAGAAGGATTAGTTTTAGGACAACTGGCTTTAATCAAATAGGTTTCTTAGAGAACCATGCTGCCTTGGAAATACTGGGGTTAGAGGGTCTGGTTTCAGAGTAAAAAGGAAAAAATATAGGCAGATACAGGAGAAGTAAAATGAGGCAGTGTTAAAGGCCAGGTTTCTGCCCAGAGGCTACGTCCCTGGCACTTGGTAGAGAGGAGACATGGCTGAGGTAGACCCTCAGTGAAGGTCCCTTAATAAGGAAGCCTTCCCCAGCCAGCCTCTCTGCCCTGGCACTCACCAGCCCCTTGTCCTGCTTTGCTTTTCCCCACGGTACGCATCCCATCCTGATGTATATATTTATTTGTTTACTTATTGTCTTCTCACCCCTCCCCTCAGCAACACACACACACACACACACACACACACTCATAAACTCTTTAGTCACTACTGCCTTCTCCAGGTCTGGTCTTTATTTCCCCTTTAGAACCCTTAGGTGCTTGAATATTGCTTATTTTTTTACTTAGCTTTAGATGCTGGGCAGCTTACACACTGACCCCTGATCCTCAATAGCTCTGACAGGTGGGGGTCACCTCACATCTTCCGAAAATGCACGGGTTTAGTAGAATGGGTTAAAGACATTCACAGTAAATCTTTTTTTGGACATGAAGAATATGTTCAGAGAAGTTCGGAAACACACCTAAGATCTGACGGCTAAAAATAAGCCTCACTGGTATTTAAAACAAGATTGTTTAATTAAAATCTTTCTAAAATGCTTTTGTGCCCCAGAGGAACAATGAGCATCAAAGAAGGCCTGCCTCTCTTTCTGTTCTAAAATGTCCTTCAACTTCCAGCAGCTTCCCTTGTGCACTTCAGGGCTGTGCAATGTTTGCGTGCGGAACAGAGCCCTGGAAAGACCAGGGAAGGTTATTTGGTTCAAGTGTCTGTCCTAACCAAGCTGAAAAACAACTACCCAGGGTCTCCAGCTCTAGGCTCCAGAACCTTATACAGATAGTGCTATATATTCCAACAGAAATATAATGTGAGCCATAATTAAGAAATTTCTAGTAGCCACATTAAAAAAAGGAAAAAAGAAACAGGTAATATTAATTTTAAACACATATTCTCTACCCAAACTATTATCACTTCAACATGCAATCAGTATAAAGGATAGTAATGATATACTTTATGTAACCCTAATGTTAAATTAATTAAATTTAAAAATTCAGTTCCTCAATTGCTCTAGCCACATTTCAAGTGCTCCATGGAGGATAATAATGGAAAGCTTGGTGCTAGAGAAACGTTTGGTGCTGGCAGCAGTTAGGAGGCGTTCCTTTGTGAGTTTCCTTCGTGAGTGTGTTATATCTCACTAAGGATTTTGGAGCCCCTCCATCATGGCAGTTCACATGCTTACACAGTGGCTCAGTGTCCCAGAAAAAGGGTAGAAACTGAATGCCTTTCATGACCTAGGCCTGAAAGTCAAATTGTGTCTTTTCCGCTGTATTCTATTGTCCATAAACAAAGTTTTATTGGTACCTAATCCTGCTCATTCGTTTACATATTGCCTATAGCTGCTTTTGCACTACAATGGGAGAGTTGAGTAGTACAATGCAAAACCTAAAATCTTTACTGTCTGGCCCTCCACAGGAAAAGTTTGTTGATTCTGGCTGTAGAAAATCAAAATTTTGGATGGTGTGGTGTGAACTCCCAGTTTTTAACAGCAGAGTAAAGTCAAGATGATGGTACCCTTTTGTCTTGGAAATGTCCTCAAAGCAACAAAGATAACAGAAATCAGACAAATAACCTTAATCTTTAGCAAAAAAAAGGAAACATCTCTAACTGTGAATCACACAGTCTAGGAGATGGAGTGGAGATGAAACAGGGCCAGTGGAGAAACCAAGAGAAGCTTCTGTCTTGGATGTCACAGAGAAAGCTGGCAGAACACAGTTCTCCATAGTGACTGGTCCATCCGGAAGGGCAAAATCAATAATTCCTTACTTGGAACAATGGGACTGTCATAAGCAGAGTGATGGCAGGAGAGGTTCTTGAACTTGATTTGACACCAAGGATTGTCAGGGATGACCTGGCTGTATCACAGGGACCTTGCCATGTTGTAAGAGGAGTGGAGTAGAGAGCTACTGTACTGAGAGGAGCACCCCCAAATCTCAACTTGCTGGGAAAAAGTAGAAGCTAAAACATATACCCCCACACACATTGGAGGTGTATTGGTTTCCTAATGCTGCCATGACAACTTGCCACCATCTTGGTGACTTAGAGCAACAGAAATTCATTCTGTCACAGTTCTGGAGGTCAGAAGTTTCAAAGTAAGGCATCATCAGGGCCACGTTCCCTCTGAGGTCTCCGGGAATGGATCCTTCCTTGCCTTTTCCAGCTTCTGGTGGTTCTGGCATTCCTTGGTTTTTCATCATTCTAGTCTCTGCCTCCATCTCCACATGACTTTCTTCCCTTTGTCTCCAAGTCTGTATCTCCCTAATTTCTCTCTCCTGTCTTTAGTGAGAATACCAGTTACTGGATTTAGGGCTTTCACTTCAGGCTGATTTCATGTCAATATCCTTAACTTAATTAGCTGTGCAAAGACCCTATTTCCAAATACATAGTACTGGGATTAGGACTCGGATATATCTTTTATGGGGGACACAGTTCAATCCATTACAGAGGGTGTGGTGGTTTTAAAACATGGCCCCGAATTCTTTGACACTTTTTCCATCATTGTGGGTGATCTAAGCTTTCTCCCAATGAATCTGGATGACCTACCCATTAAGCAACAACTACTGATTCCGTCTTCCAGTCCCTGGTAAACTTTAATCTAATTTCTGCCTCTCTGAACTTGCCTATTCTTGTTATTTCGTATAAGGGTAATCATCTAATACTTTTCTTTTTGTGCCTAATTTTAATTAGCATAATGTTTTCAAGGTTCATCCACATTGTAGCATGTATCAGATCTTGTTTTTCTTTTTGTTGTTTTTTTATAATTTTTTATTGAAATAGTCGATTTACAATCAACTGTACAAATATAGTTGATTTATTTGTTGGTGGTCATGGTTTATTTCCACTTTTTGGCTATTGTGAATAATAATGATCATTGGCATACAGGTATCTGCCTGAGTTCTTGCTTTCAGTTATTTTAGGTGTATACCTATGAATGGAATTGCTGGATCAATATAGTAATTCTATGTTTACCTTTTTTTTTTTTTGAGGAACCACCAAACTGTTTTCCTGAGTGGCTGCAGTATTTTACATTCCCACCAGCAAGGCACAGTTTCTTTATATCCTCACAAACATGCTTTTGTTTGTTTTGTTTTAATTATAGTAATCCTAGTAGGTATGAGGTGGTATCTCATTGTGATTTTGGTTTCCTTAATGACTGGTGATGTTAAGCACCTTTTCATGTGCTTATTGGCATTTGTATGTCTTCTTTGGAGACATGTCCAAGTCCTATGCCCATTTTTAAACGAGGTTATCTTTTTGTTATTGAGTTATAGGAGTTATTTATATAGTCTGGATATTAAACCCTTATCAGATATATGATTTGCCAGTGTTTTCTCCCATTCTGTGTATTGTCTTTTCATTCTGTTATAATGTCCTTTGATGCACAAAAGGTTTTAATTTTAATGAAGTCCAGTTTCTTTTTTTTCTTTTGTTGCCTTGTGAATGTTGGTTTTGATCTTTAGAGTGACTATTTGTTGATGTCTAGGTAAGCAGAGTAGGTTTTGCTGAACGTTTAAATCTTTGATCATGACTAGTCTAGACTAGAAAAACTTGTTTACAGAGCTATTTATGGACCTACTGCAGGGACATTCAGTCTGGATGTCAGAGGAGTCTGGACAGACCAGATGTCACCTTTGTTGTCTCATCAAGGAATGAATGCTCTTCGGGACCACTATTCTTCATTTATCTAAGTGACTGACCCAATTATGAAGGAAAATTATCTCCAGCCTGTTTTAAATCTTCTTTGAGATTCCCTCTTATCCTGAATGTCTTACCTTCTCAGAGATACCTGAGCACATAGATAGTAAACAATGGCTAGTTTCTGTTTTGCTCTTCACAAGTTAAATTTAGTCATCTTCTAAGTACCTTATCAATTTAAATTAAAGCTTCCATTTTCTATACCATCAAGAGGACATCATCTGAGTTGAACAACCAGTGATGTCTTTTCAACTGAATTGTTCTTATTATTTTAATGCCTATTAAGATGAATAATGTCACTAGTTTTATTTGTTTTTCTTCCTAAAGATAAGCTTTGTGTTTATTTTTCAGTCTCTGAAATGGACAGTAAGTTGGGCAATTAAGTATGGCAGTTCTGTGTACATGTGTGCATGTTTGTGTGTGTGTGCATTCAGATTAAAGCATTTTGACTCTGTGGATGCAGGTGGATTCTCCAAGTATACCAGAAATACAAAAAGTCATCTTTTCCTTTTCTGAACCTCAAATATAATTTCTTGCCATGTCTATGAAGCAAAAGCACACTTGAAAATTACATTTAAGAAACTATGGAAAGATTTTGGGGGCCAATTCCAAATACGCTTCCTTTCAGGGTAGATTCAATTTGTGGAAACTGACAGTATAATGACAACTGATATAAAAGTTTGAAGACAAATTTGACATGAGTTTCATGATTTCACTACACTCATATTCTGATACAAATGATATCCATGTGGAAGAAGTGGTCTGAAAGAGCATACTTGGAAAATATTTAAATAAGCCATTAGTCCTGCCAACTCAACACTAGGGCATCTTGACCGCACATTTGGAACTACAAGAAACAAGTCATAAACCCCTGAACTCTGGGAATGATTACATCTGGCATGAAAAGAGGCAGGGCAGGGCCCTTCACGCCAGCCACCACTGATCCTCAGGGTGTGTTTCCAGCTTCTCTGGCAGGGTAAATGAAGCCAAGGAGCCTGCCCAGCCATTTATCAACAGGGAGGGAAGGTCAAGGTCACAGGAAAGGATAATAGATAATCGGGTAAAGAGGGCACAGGAGTATAACACTGCCAAGGATGGCTTTGTGCAAGGTGGAGTCTCAGGAGGCAGGAGGAAGAAGAAGGAATAGAGCTTTTCTTCCTAGAGCCACCCACCTAAGAATGAACGTGGGTATGAATACTGGAGCTGGGAATCCAGAAATTCTGTTCTATAAATAAATACCTCTCCAACTTTACCGAGTTTTAGAATAACCTGAAGATCTTGTTAAAATGCAGATTCTGATGAAACTGGTCTGGGGTGCAGCTGAAGTTCTACTTTTCTAAAAACTCTCAGGTGATGTGGTGCTGCTGGATCCCCTCTGGGCAGCAAGGCTCTAAACTGAAGATAAGTTTAAAAAGGAATGTAGGAGGAGTTCCTGTCATGGCTCAGCAGTTAACAAATCTGACTAGCATACATGAGGATGCAGGTTCAATCCCTGGTTTTGCTCAGTGGGTTAAGGATCCGGTGTTGCTATGAGCTGTAGTGTTGGTTGCAGACAAGGCTTGAATCCTGTATGGTTGTGGCTGTGGTGTATGCTGGCAGCTCTAGCTCCAATTCGGCCCCTAGGCTGGGAACCTCCGTATGCCACAGGTGCGACCCTAAAAAGCAAAAAAAAAAAGAATGAAGAAGGAAATGAGAGAGTTTGTAAGTTCTTTTGTATCATTTTTTAAAGTAGACTTCAAATATTAGTGATCTCGTATGATATTTGTCTGACTTACTTCACTTAGTTTGATAATCTGTAGGTCCATCCTTTTTTCTGCAAATGACATTATTTCATTCTTTTTTAAGGCTGATTAATATTCCATTTTATGTATGTACCACATCTTCTTTATCATTTGTTGTTGGATACTTAGGTTGCTTTCATGTCTTCGCTATTATAAAGTGTTGTTATGAACATTGGAGTGAATGTATCTTCTTGAAATAGAACTTTCATCTTTTCCAGATATTTTCTTTTGTCCCTGTTTATTTTAGGGCCTCACCAGCTGCAAATGGAAGTTCTCAGGCTAGGGATCAAATCGGAGCTGCAGCTGCCAGCCTACACCACAGCCACAGCAATGCCAGATCCGAGCAATGTCTTTAACCTACATCACAGCTCACAGCAACACCAGATCCTTAACTCACTGAGTGAAGCCAGGGATGGAACCCTCATCCTTGTCAATACTAGTTGGGTTCATTAACTGCTAAGCCACAATGGCAACTCCATCTTTTTCAAATATATGCCCAGGAGTGGGATTGCTAGATTATATGGTAACTCTAGTTTTAGTTTATTAAGGAACTTCTGTACTGTTCTTTGTGGTGGCTGCACCAATTTACATTCCTACAAACAGTGTAGAAGGGTTCCCTTTCTTCCATACCCTTTCCAGCGTGTATTATCCATAGACTTTTTGATGATGGCCGTCTTGACTGGTATGAGATGAAACTTGATTATAGTTGTGATTTGCATTTCTCTGATAATTAGCAATATTGAGTATCTTTTTGTGTGCTTACTGGTCATCTGTATGTCTTCTTTGGAGAAATATCTATTTAGGTCCCCTACCCATTTTTTGATTGGGTTGCTTGTTTTCTTAAATATTGAGCCATATGAGCCATTTGTTTATTTTGGAGCCCTTTGTTTATTTTGGAGCCCTTGTTAATCAAATTTTCTCCCATCCCACAAGTTGTATTTTAATTTTGTTTATGGTTTCCTTTATTATGCAAAAGTTGTAAATTTTATGAGGTCAAAAGTCTTCTTTCTTTCTTTCTTTCTTTCTTTTTTTTTTTTTTTTTTGCTTTTTAGGGCCACACTGTGGCATGTGGAAGTTCCCAGGCTAGGGATCAAATTGGAACTACAGCTGCTGGCCTGAACCACAGCCACAGCAACGTGGGATCCAAGCCGCATCTGCAACCTACACCACAGCTCATGGCAATGTTGGATCCTTAACCCACTGAGCAAGGCCAGGTATTGAACCTACATCCTCATGGTTCCTAGTTGGGTTTGTTAACTACTGAGCCACAAAGGAAACTCCCAAAAGTCTTCTTTCTTAAACTGAAGTTCCGTTCTTACTCTTGGTCAGGCCTCTTGTCTTGAGCCCTAAAGAGTATGGCAGGAGAAACCAGCAACATTCCCATCAAGACCCAGTGAAGTCCACAAATTGAGCTGCCTGGAGAGTTAGCATTTTCTGACAACAAGATAGAAACTTCTTGGAGCCCATTCTGAGGCCATTCTGGTTCAGGCCTCACCGAAAAGCACGATTGTTCAGAAATCATAACGCAGTTAGGAATGGCACCAGATTCTTACTACATACTTCTACACTCTTGAGGTAGTTAATGGCACCCCTATTCAACTGTGTGTTAATTCTGTACAAAGCAAAAACCGTAATTGAGGTAAAAATTAGAAACATAAACAAATCCTGTCTTCCAACACTTGTGACATCCCATGTAATTAATGGACAAAAGTGAAAACTTAAATTGCACTCGTAAAATAAAGATAGTTATTGGGATAAACTTTACCCCCCCCATTTAATAGGACTCATTAGGCTTTCATTTTACTTGGAAAAAGGAGATCAGAGGCATTAAAAGCCCATTATTTAAAGTCAAAACAATGTTTTATTGGGTTTTCATGAATTAAAATAGGTCCTTTCAAAGTTCAGAAACAAAAGTGAATAAATTTAGGAAGAGGATGTGGCATAGACAAGAAGAAAGCACACTGGAAGTTCTGTACTTAAAATAATAGTTCTTTGCCCCTCCTCCAACTCGTGTATTTGATAGAAAAACAGAGATGAATCATTTTCATTAGCTAAGCATATTCTAATGTTCTATTAACTAAATGGAAATCTTATTATAGTCCCTGGTGGAATAATTTAAGCTAGTATTCTTTATGTGGGTCTGCATATAAATATCTAACTTCAGAATTTTAACCAAGATCCAAATCAAACAAAATTAGTTAATTTCGTCTTTCAGTAAAACATTGTTCAACTAACACACAGGTGTACTCTTTGGAAAGAAGCCAGATAGAAAATACTTGAAACTGACTACAGAGAAATTACTAGAATTTACTAAAGACCATAGGTTACAGTTTTAATTATTTAAAGAGTAATTTATTCAAATAGCCGGGAGGGGTTTAATCTCAACTGAAAATATTTGGGTGGGTTCCATTTTAGTTTCACTTTATTCTAGGATCTAAATCTTGTGGGGTTTTTTTTCCTTACCAAAGTACCATATTGCTTTTTGGGTCATGCCAATAAATACAAAGTTCTTATTAGTTGAAATATGGGCAAACAAGAAATACTCACTCACTGTCTAGATACTCTTGATTCACATGTCTAAAGTACTTAGGATGAATGATACCCATGCCTCTTTGTTCTGCAAATAGAGCTGAAAATCTCCAAAGATTAGATTTTCTTGCAGAGCTTCCAATAATAATACTTGATTACACAAGGAATTGATGTAATAATAGTTTCAGATGATAATAATGCTTAGCACTTAAGAATTTGTCACCTTCAAAGTGTTTTAACTATTTCATCCTCATAAAACCCTGGTGAAGTGAAAAAGTCAGCAAGCAATACAGTATTCTTACTTTACAGTCTTGAACTCAAACCACTGCAACATTTGCTTCCACCAGTATCACTTGGCTCCAGCTGGGCTGGATGACTTTTGAGAAATGTTTCCTTCATCATATCATTTTGTCTCACATAAACCATGAAGCTGACAAAGAACTGCTCTGTTTTTATTTCTATTTCTTTCTTTGTTTACATTATAAACATTAGCTCAATTATCTTAATGTCACAAAAACATCTGGCGAGTACCTTCTATAATACGTGTGAAACAACAGCAAGGCTTTTACCTTTTAATTTGAGAACACTACATTTGGGAATGTCCTTATTAGTTATTAGGGAAAATCCCTCTGCTTGAAAGTTAGTCTAGATAGAAGAGGAACTTTGAAGATTTTTTTTTTCTCTTAATGGATTTTATTTCACTTATAGGTGTGCATAAATCATCACAAGTCAATTTTACAGATTTTGTATCCCAAACCCCCAGTGCATCCCCCCACCCCCCCCAGATTGTCTTATTTGAAAAACCAAGGTTTTCCAAAGTCTGTGAGTCATTGTCTGCTCTGTAAGAAGGTTCATTGTGTCTTTTAGT
>PVHT021183518.1:7541568-7601858 GCA_004024745.2 Catagonus wagneri
TATCAGGTCTTATATCCAGATCTTTAATCCATTTTGAGTTTATTTTTGTGCATGGTGTTAGGAAGTGTTCTAGTTTCATTGTTTTACATGTAGCTGTCCAGTTTTCCCAGCACCACTTATTGAAGAGGCTGTCTTTTGTCCAATGTATATTCTTGGCTCCTTTATCATAGATTAGTTGACTGTAGATGCGTGGATTTAAGGAACTTTGAAGATTTAAAAGCATTTAAGCCTCATCTAGATTAAAGCATTTTGTATTATAAACAAAATAGTCCAGATTAAGAGGAAAATATATGCTTCTAATAAAATTGAGTTATTACCTGATTTTTTAACATCTATTTGAGAAAAGGATAATAGGATGCAGTCGTTGCATAAATGCATAAATTGCATAAAGCCTGCTACTCTTAACTCTGAGTTTAAAGTTCTGGTTGAGGTTTGGTTTGCAGAATTCTGAAGAAGAGTTCCTCTATAAGCTAGGGTAGGATAAGTTTTAACCTGATAACAAATTAACTGCAGCATCCCAGTGGCTAACACAGCAAAGTTTTAATGCTTGTGTTACCTGTCCATTGTGAGTCAGCAAAGGGGTAGGGTAGGGAATCTACTTCTTGGGTCCAGCTGGTAAACGCGTGACCATCTTGTAGCTATATCACTCCTCATTCACGAATGCAAAAGAAGAGAGAAGCATAGAGAAATCACATCTACTCTTCTATGATTGGGTCTAAAAGTAAAAAGTATCATTTTTGACCAGAGTCCATTGGCCAAAATAGGCTAGAAGGAGAGCAAATGGACCACATGGTGAGTGTTATGGAAAATTGAATGCAAAGTAAATATATGCATTTTCCTTCTAATTTCCATGACTATTTTAGAGGGGTATTACATTGGAAAAATCATTCACCCCAATAGAAAATACAAAGAATAGTAAAGAACTCATTCTTTTTTTTTTTTTTTTGTCTTAAACAACATAAGTTTATTTCTCATAGTCTTGGCGGCTTGAAGTCCAGGATTAAGGTGCTGGCTTATTCAGTTCCTGGCGAGAGCTCTTTTTGGGCTTGCAGACAACCACCTTCTTGCTGAATCTTCCCATGGCCTTTCCTGTGTCTGGACTCACTGAGGTTCAGGTTCTTTATGCCTCTGCACAGGAGGAATTCAGTGAGAGGCAAAGTAATAATCAAGAAATAGATTTATTAGGATAAGACACTTGTGAGAGATGCAAGCGGGCAGGAAAAGAGGCTCTGCCAAGAACTCGTTCTAATGTCTGCATTGTGGAATACTGCCTCCATCACTGTGAGCCTCTTGAGTGAAGAGCTTATTACATGTTCTTTTCATATTTAACCCAACATTGCAACACTATACCACTGAGATCATTCTGAACACAGAGTTTAAATGAAAGTGATGCTACTGCATGAGGGTAATATACTATGTCTCAATCATTCACCACATTCAATTGAGAACCAAGCCAGGAGTCATTAATACTCCCTTGAGACATACCACTTTCAAGCTCAGAGCCCCACATGAAGGGACAGTGTGCTAAAACAATAACCTAAACATTGTTTAATGGTGGAGGGGAAATGGGGGACAGTGAGATCTATTTTCAAGTTACTTTAAGGTTTGTCAAACCACTGTAAGCAAGCATGACTGAACAGCTGTAGAAGTTAACTGGGCTTTGCTAGCTTTTTGAACTCACTCTAATTTTTAAGATGTCTTTGACATTTTGCTCAAGGAGCATAATTAAATGCAAGAAATCCAGATGGATAAGTAGAATGACCACATTTATTAAGAGTTTACTATATGCTGGGTATATTACTAGGTATTTACAATATTATCTTATTTAGTATAGATCCCAGAAAGATTACATGAAGAATTAGATCCATTTTATTGATGAAGAAATTAAAATACAGACACTTTCAAGTAAATTTGCCTTAAGTTACAAGGCTGTAATTTGCAGAAATATGACTTGAACCCATATATATATAACCAAATGAATGAGAAGGTCTGATTTGATATGGTGGAGTCCAGTTAGTCTTGACCTCATCCTTACCACTTCTCAGCATCACGAGTCTTCTTCAAGTGCATATGTGTAAGGAGTCTGGGTAATACTCATAAGTCAGCCTAACAGGCTCAGATCTAACAGAAGCTGTAGCAAATCAGAATTAGAAGCTACATATTCTCCAAAGATGTATCTCTTAGTCTTTTCTTCATTCTTAGCATTTTCATATGATTTATCTTCATTTTTAATATATAGCTTGTATTTTTTTCTGTTTGCCTCTTCCTCCTTCTGATCTTACACTTCTGGGCCTTCCAAACAAAAGCTATTCTTCTCATTCCAAAGTCTGTTTTTCTTATGAGATCAATTTCTCTTCCTTACTATGATGTCACAATGACATTCAGCTACTTACAGATGGGGCTAGTCTTTTCTTCAACTCCCCGAGCTTTGTCCCCTTCTCACAACACCAGCTAGTATGCCCAGGAGGCCAACAGCTTCTTTGAAAATGGTGTCCTCTGGCCCCCAGATTCTGCCTAGATCCTAGCCCTAGGACACTGAGCCTGGAGGTAAAGCATCTGTCTGTGTACCAAAGGAGCTTGACTTCTACCCAGTTCAGTTCTGCATATGTTCTTATTCCAGCTCATACACATCTCCTAAGATAACAAGGGAATGTTGGTTATCCTGGGGGCCATCCTATAGGAGCATGTAAAAGAGGTCTGCGGAGTGAGATAAAAACTGGAAGAGCATGGGTTTTGGAACCAGTTCATCCTGGATTAGAAGCCCAGCTCCAGGACCACTCGTCATACCTCTGAAAAGCTGAAGTTGAAAGTGTCTCAAGTTGTCCCCTAAAGTATACTATGAGCTCGAAGGAATTTTGCCTGTGAGAAGTCTGCCAGGCAGGCAAAGCTGTATCCTGTTCTGAGCTCCCAACTCACCGCTCCACCACCACACTCTTGGCTGTCACCATCAGAGGAGATCTGAAACATTCTCAGTGTGGAAACCATCTCCAAGGGGCACTCAAGGCTAAATCTCTTTTGGAGTCTTCTGCTTTAAGCAGATGCATCTGTGAATTCGGTAAATATGTTTCATTCAATGAATGACCATTGCTTACAGGGAATTGTTCTTTGAAGAGGGATTTGCAGCATTGGAGGCCCTGCTGGGTCTCTGAGAGCCAGTGGGAAATAGAGAAATGGGCACGAGTGTTCAAACCATCGGCTCCACTCTGGATCTCCAGCCACAAGGCACATCGGCTCTGCTAGAGAGCCCCAGAAATGCTGGAGAAACCCTGGAATGGGTCATTTATATTCCTTTTCCCAGGGGCTTATCCCTGAAGGAAAACCCAGACCATGCTAATGGCTCCTTGGATTCCCCCCATCACCACCACCACTTTGCTCGAATCTTAGCTAGCGCAGATGTCTGCAGTCTGAGGAATTGGGGTAACCTTGAACCAGGAGGAGGGGTAACCTCCTCCCCAGTGGATACAGTGATAGCCCCTGTACCCTCACCTATTGCAGCCCTTGAGCTTCTTGCTCTTGCTTCTTAGGGTTTCTGTCCTTCAGAGTTCTGTCCAGGGTCTGGGGTTTGAGCTGTGCTCAGATGCTAGAAGCAGAGGTCAGGATCCCATGGTTGCAGGTCTGAAGAACTTTAATTAGAGGCTTCTCCAGACCACCCACCTGCCAACCTCTACAAGCTTCTCCCGTCTGCATCCCAGAAGGGTCTTCGCCACTGTGGGTGGCAAACCACAGCAGGACGCCTGAAGGTAGTCAAGTGGACCTGAGACGGCCCTTAGACCTCAGATGGTTTTAATTCTATAAAACTGAAACTTAATATATGAGGCAGGCAAGATAAAAAATGCTTTTGTGCTACATCAGTGTTCTACATTGGACTCCAAATCCCACCGGGTCAAATTCAGCTACAACAATCAGTTACAACCAACAGTAATGGTTACAGTAATAATAGCTATCACAACAGCATGATGATAAAAGCAGGAACCAAAGGGAGAATCCCATCACTTGCCTGGCACTGCCTGCTATGTGCTCATTGTCCTGGCAGACTGAACAGGTAGCCAAGTAATGGTCCCAGCGGCTCTGCCGGAGGTGTGGCCAGCCTGGCATCATCCTCAGGCTGTGTCTGGTTGTCCAGAACTGAGCCTGGGAGTCCAGTCGCAATTCTGCTGCCTTCTCCCCAGCTAAGTTGACCTGGATATTCCTGGAAGCCCTGGCCTAGAGGGCCAAGGGGCATTTGTTGATGTTTCTTCCTGAGAAGACACTGGAAGTTGGATTCAGGACAGCCAGTTCACAACCAAGTGACCAAGAGTGGACAGAAGACTTGATAAAGTACTGCCTCGTTTCCTTTCATTACTTGATAATTGCCCTTATCTCTAGGTGAACACCTTCCCCAGCACCACAGCGGCAGTCTTGAGCTTGTCCACCACACCACACACAGGCCGCCTCACTGTGGCCTCTTCAGGAGCCCAGACTTCCTTTTTGCCTCCCTCCCCTCCTCAGAGCCACATCTCCCCTCAACATCCCCCATCTGCTGCTCTGGTTTTATGGGACAGACCTAGTCCTCTTTTTCCAAGGTCAGTCACTCTGCTTTGCCCTTGACTTTGTTTTCCCATCTTTGGGCCATCAAATCTCCTGTCCATCTTTGGGCCGTCAAATCTCCTGTCCATCTTTGGGCCATCAAATCTCCTGTCATGTATTTTTAGCAGCTTCCTCCTTTGGGCCTATGAACATGCTCATCAATCCCACCTTAAAACAGAAATTAATGATCTCGTACCTCTTCCATCTCCATCCTCTCTTTCTTTATCTCCCATTTACAGTCCCACCCTCCCTTTTTTGATTTTTTTCTGAGTAAAATATATGTAACATAAAAATTATACCTTTTAAGTGTATAGTTCAGAGAAATTAAGTAAATTCCCATTGTTGTATGACTACTACCACCTTATTTGTTCTCTCAGTCACTGTAATCTGCTGCCACTGTTCTAAAACTGCACTTGCCAAGCTCATTAACCACCTCTTGATTGCTGAATCCAGGAGCTGCCCACTCAGGGCTTGACCAGCTGACCTCTTGGGGTCCTGTGACACTTGGTAGCATCACTTCCTTTTGTATAATTCCTGCCTTTTACTCCTCACGTTCCCTCCAACTGTCTGGCCACACCCACTCTCCATCCTGCAGTCTTCTTCCTCTGCCTTAGACAGTGCAGCTTCTTGGGAACCATACATAGCTCTCTGTGCTGCACCCCACATGTGAGTGAACGCTTGTGCTTTGGCTTGGCCCCTATAGTGAAGGGCATAACTGGACACTTCTGAACTGAGGCTGAATGTCCTAAGCTGAAGGCCTAATGCAGCTGGGAGAGGATCCAGAGAACAATGTGCAACCAACACCCCTTACCTAAAGAAGCTTCTCCAGTATCCAGATTCTGCAGGTAACTTACATATGTCTCTTTGGTAGAGGAACTGAGCAAGTTGGGAGATTTGCTGTCTGATAGCATAGACTAGAGATAAGTTAATTTTGTGGTTCTTATGAAGTGAAGAAATTCCTCAACCAACTGCAGGCAAAACAGATGGCCTGCATATGTGGGAAAATATATCGCCCTCTCATCTTTGAACCATCCTCAAAACTTCCTTATTCCTATAAGTAGAGCCTTGGTTCCCAAGCTGCTAGCCTTGTAACCCACTGTTTAAGAAATAGGAGGAGGGAATCACTGTGTTCAGGGAAGCACAGTGTAAAAGTGAAGGCTTTCAACACCCTAGAGGGGAGGGAAAAGAGGTCTGAGGACAGGCGTGGGCAGGGGGGAGAAGCTGGTGGAAGGTCCATATGGATCCACACCCTTCTTTTCTAAATTGAACAATGACGTTAGCATAGTCATGCGGTGACCAGAAATACACAGGCACTGTCGCACAGTGGGTCTTTATAGAATTAGATGGGCCTGGAAGAGTTCTCTGAGACTGGATGGCTCAGAGATTGGTGATTGCAGAACCAGAAACACCCATCCACCCAATGCCCGAACACCATGGCTACAGGTCTATTAGCCCTGGCAGTAACAATTGGCTTCTTGGAAGGGATTTTTGAAAGTTTAGTGTAGGTATAATTATAAAATGTTGTATGATTAGGTCACTTGGGGAAAAGGAAAATCAAAAGCCCTTGAAAATGATTGGTGACCCTATGGACAATTCTTGCTCATCTTTCAAAACTCATATATACCCCTCTTTATGAGGTCTTCCCATCTCACACAAAATGAATTTCACAGTCCTTCCTCTGTGCTCCCTTTGTGTGCCCTTTCGCCATTTAATTTCTTTCCAGGTGTCACAGCATCTGCTAACCCCTGCCTCATCCTTTGGACCACATGCGCCCTGAGGGCAGTACATCTGTTTCTGTTGCCTATCTTCATTCCTGGCATATAGAAAGTCCTGAGAACATTTCGGACAAATGAATGAATGAGTGATAAATGAATGAAGGAATAAAGACTTGAGGTGGATATTTCTTAGGGCCAGACTGGGAAATTATTTCTTAATGATGGGCATATATCATTGGGTGTGTGTCAAGCATTAGATGGTTAAAGAGCCTCAGGATCATTCCAACCAAGGGAAGCGTGGGGATGTATAACTAGGACCTTGGAGAAGGAGCACGCGTTATCAGGATGACATGAAATACTGAGTACTTTCTGGATGAGAGCCGCTTTCTTGTGTATTGCCCAGACTCAGTGGAGCAGTGAGCTGGTCAGGCAAACTTGGGCTTCTTTTATTCTGTGTAGTTCTGAATCATTTTACTACATTTTTCCCCTCCTAAGACTGATTGACTTAAGGAGAGCATCTCTGATAAAAGTATCCTTATAACCTAATGAATTCACTACAAAAGATTTAGAAATGATTGCAGGTCTTGTCGGTGACTATGGCCTGAGCTAGAGCCTAGGATTGCCAGTGTAACACCCCCTCCACCATACCAAAGTGGCAGAGTGTTTGCCCATGGGTGGAACAAACATTAGTCCTTTCAATTTTTATCAAGCTGGGTTTCTTTTTTCTTTTTTTTTTTTAAGGCTGAACAGTGGCATATGGAAGTTCCCAGGCTAGGGGTCGAATCAGAGCTGTATCCGCCGGCCTATACCACAGCCACAGCAATGTGGGATCTGAGCCACATCTGCCACCTACACCACACTCACGGCAACACCGGATCCTTAACCCGCTGAGTGAGGCCAGGGATTGAACCCATGTCCTCATGGCTACTAGTCAGGTTCATCACTGCTGAGCCACAATAGGAACTCTGCAAGCTGTTTTTTTTTGTTTTTGTTTTTGTTTTAAAGACAGCTCCAGGAAAGGAAATAAGATGTTCAAGTTGTGTGAGTGTTGGGGCAGAATGAGAAAAATGCAAAGTCTCCACTGAAGTGAAACCATGTCATCCTGGCTGCACAAGTTAAATGTTTTGTCCTGGAGCAGAGAGGAAATAAAGCCCAGCTCCTGGAAGCCTGGTGGGCTGCTTACGCCCTGGGTTGGAAGATCTAGGGCTGGGACATCCTCCCTCTTTTGTATTATTTCTTTAGGCTGTTGACAAATAAACACATGGAAATAATCCACAGCCAGGAACTGATTACATTTTCCTTCAAAGCCATGGCAGGCCCTGTGTCTTCTGTGAAAAATTACTTTAATCCCTCATTGACATCTAACCCACCTTCACATTTTCAGAAAATGTCTTAGTCATGCTTTTCAGAAGGCTTGATTGCTATTCCTTCTATAGGACTTTGCCCAGTGTTCACCTCACTCTCCTCTTCTGTCTGGGAATCACTCAAGGCAGGGTGACAGTGCAGCTGAGCTCCAGCATCGTCATCCTCACGGCAGAAGCTGTCCCCTCTGTGGTGGCCCGTTGAGTGGCCCCACCACCCAGGAGCCATCTCTGCAGAGGCAGAGTTACTTTTCTCAGTGATGTTTGCAAAACCAGAACCTTCCCAATTAGACAGAAAAACTTAGAGTGTCGGTACTTCTGTATTGCTCCTCCTCCCTAACACTCTGCAGGCTGTACAATGGGTCTCAGTCTATGCCTTTTCATTCCTGACTGAGGGTCTAGCAGCCTCAGTGGTATGTAATGAACTAATTTCTGTTGCATGCATCTGGAATGGTACTGGTTATGTACCATCCTTGGAAGAAAGGGCAAATGGCCACTATAATCATTTTTCACGTTCTGTGGTTCAGATGGTATCAGAATACTCCTTAGGGTGAACAGTTCATTCCCACAGCATCTCCAGCAACTTAGAATCAGGTTAACTTGGCAATTTGTGCAGCAATTTTACGCTGGGTCGTCGTGAGTGGAGGCAGGAGTGTTTCTTGGAGGTGTACCATTCCACGTGTGCTTATGCAGACTTTTCTTTGAGAGAGCATACCTCCTCACCCTGACAGTCTGTTAGTGCACAGGCCTCCTGATACACCGTGCACTAGTTAAAATGTCCAATGTGGAAAGCATTATAACAGCTATGCAACCACCTTTGATTAGAAGCAGGTTTTGCTTCAGATATGGTCGGGGTTACCAGAAAACTGGGCATGTGCAGGGGCTGGCTTAACAACTTTACTCTTTTCTCTGCTCTTGTTTATCATTTTTGAACCTTGGGAGGTGAATGCTAAGGCTGTGTGTTCCCTATAGAGTGTCCTGTGGCATTTACATGGAGGAGCGCAGATGTACAGACACATGAAAACCATTTAGAGTAGCAAGTAAGCTTTTGTGCATGGAACTTTTTGAATGTTCCATTCTCAAGCTTTGACTCATTACCTAAGAGGTGGAAATCTCTTCAACAAAAACAATTGAAGCTAACCGAGGACTCAGACAGCCAATATCTGATAGCCTTGGCGTTCAGTATTCAGAGTTCCTTAACTACCCAGGATTTCTGAGCGTGGAGCCACGCCCTCCTGCAGGTTCCTTTGTAATTTTATCTGAAGTGCAACATGGTCTTGCAATGAAAGGTGGCTGGGATCCCACTTAGGGTCATGCAGTTTGTGTGAGGCATAAAACTGCCTGGCTGGGGGGCTTGCTGGGAGGAATGCAGCCCTGCTTCTGCTTGCCAAGGCCCTGCTTCCCGTGTTAGCCTAGGGGATGGGACATCTTTTTTTGAATTTATCTCAGACGGACACCCTTTTGCCCAGAAGTGCCAGCCTGTGTGTTGGCCACCCTCTCAGTACAGCCGGTGTTCACAGCGCCCTCAGCCCCCTGAAGTCAGGCTTCTCTCTCCCTCCCGAGGAGAGGAGACCAGGAGTGGAGGAATTTCTCCTCTAATGCCATTCCCCACAAGTCCCTCATCTCCACTATTTAGTTTCAGCTTCCTGAGTGATACCCTGCCCACAAATATGCACACTCCAAGGGTTTTCTTGCACATCCACACCCCACAGGAATGTGATACAGAGCATGACAGCACTGTGTGACATTAACTTACGTGGGTTTTTTTCTCCCCATAGTTGTATACTTTGTCCTTCCCTCTCCGCTCAGCCAATTTAAACAACAGGCTATTCTGTGCTCAGTCCTTTAGAAAAGGGATGGGAAAAGTAGGAAGCACAGAAAATGAAGAGTCATCTTGACATGTTTCCAGAAGCCGATATTCTTTTTTATTTTATTTTGTTTTATTTATTTTATTTTGGCTTTTTAGGGCCACACCTATGGCATGTGGAAATTCCCATGCTAGGGGTTGAATCGGAGCTGTAGCTTTTGGCCAGTGTTGCAGCCACAACAACATGGGATCAGAGCCATGTCTGTGACCTACACCTCAGCTTATGGCAGCACTGGATCCTTAATCCACTGAATGAGGCCAGGGATCAAACCTGTGTCCTCAAGGATACTAGTCAGATTCATTTTCACTGAGCCATGATGGGAACTCCAGAAGCTGATGTTCTTAGGGGAGTAGCGAGGACTCTGCGTGTGGACAAGATGGGATGGACAGCCTGAGTGAGTGTGGAGATTCCTACTCCTGCCTTCTTTAGAAAGCCCCCCCCCACCCCGGTAGACACTCTGTGATCTAAGATTCTCCTGCCCCAACTTGGCATAACATAGGTCCTATGCTCTCATGGGTAGCACAGGAAAGCTACGAGAATGGTCGGCTCTAAAGGACGTTATGCCTGGAATGAGGACTGTTTAGCTAAGGACTTGTGTGGGCTGAATATTGACAACCAGTTGGGGTGACGGGAACTTTAGCAATGTGACCTCCCACGCAGCCTCTTAGAACTACCTAAGCTTCCCAGAATACAAACACTGTCCTGAGGAAAGAAGGTATTTGAGCCTACACTTCTGCCACTCCAGTGCAGTGGGACTTGAAATAAACGTGAAGTTACAGAAAAGCAGGTGACTTGTCCACCTCAATGGTGAGCAGGGATCCAGACCTGTTGTAGGATCTGTCTAAACCAGCTCCTCCCCCCTTCCTTTCCTCCTCACTGCACCCCATCTCTCTGTCCTCCTTGCTGTCATTATGTCATGCACCCATATCCCATCAAAGAACCCAGTGAATGGGGCTGCTGTGGTGGGATGTCGGCTGAAGGGCAAGGCTGAGCCCAGATCTTACTAGATGTAAACAAGTTTGAAGAAACCTCTGGGCGTGTCAGCTGAGCTTGGTCTTCTCCCACTCCCTCACCCTGTAGCCTGTGTGAGATGCGGGCTCCTTTTTGAATGCTTAGAGTTCTGGACCCCTGCTACCCTGGGCAGCCTTCCACCTAGAGTCCTGCCTTGTCTCTGGAGTCTGTTCAAGAAGGCTTCTTTGCTGCCTGGAATCCAGGTCCAGCTCTCCAACTTCTGAGTGAGATCTTCGGCTTCTTGGCCAGTGGGGCTGGTACATCCAAGCTGTGACAGGACACTGAGAGGCAAGCAGACCTCTTGGGTCCTGGCTCTGGCAGCAGCTTGCAGTGTGACCAGAATACTTTCCCACACTTCTATGAGTCCCTGCTTCCTCCTTGGGAAATGATGAGAAAGGACTAGAATAACCTGTAAGGTTCTTGCAGCAATTCAGTGTCTAACTGACAATCTGATATTTCTGCTTTCCCCGATTTGGGGCAGCAGTTTAAAAACTTTTAAAAACCTAGTGGAGGTCCTGTCCCTTTTATATGCTTTTCCTTTTAGAGGATTCCTTTCCCATCCCCTAAGGAAAATGAAAACACATTTTCCACGCCAAGAGGGCTTTCCAGTTTGAAACAATGACATCTCCTTGATTAACCCACGTTCAGTATTCAGGACCCTCCATCACGGAATCCTCTTGCTCGTCTCCTCTCATCTGTCTCTTTGGTTATTGCCTTTCTATTCCTTCTGTTCTGCTTGAATTTTCCCAAGGCCATCTCCTGGCCCCACTGCACACAGATGCCCAGCCCCTTCCTGCATGGCCCATCAGAACTTGCCCATGCATACACCAGCTTGTAAATCCACTTGACTTTGTCCACACTTAATTTTTAATTTATTTTTTATCTTTTTAGAGCCATACCCATGGCATATGGAAGTTCCCAGACTAGGGGTTGAATCAGAGCTGTAGCTGCTGGTCTACACCACAGTTCATAGAAATGCCAGATCCTTACAATGCACTGAGCAAGACCAGGGATTGAACCCACATCCTCATGGATACTAGCCGGGCTCATTAACCACGGAGCCACGATGGAAACTCCGTGTCCACACTTTAAATAGCACTTCATGCCTCCCTTTACATGAAGAATCTTTACTGTTCTTCTGATGGGAAATGCCATATATAGTTACGCAAAATGTAGCTTATATAATATGTACCTATACCACAGCCTATACCATAGCCACAGCAACGTGGGATCCAAGCTGGGTCCACAGCTCACGGCAATGCTGGATCCTTAACCCACTGAGCGAGGCCAGGGATTGAACTTGCATCCTCATGAATACTAGTCAGATTTGTTATCAATGAGCTATAACGGGAACTCCCAAAATGTGGCTATTTTAGAAAGCTTCTCAATGGCAGGCGGAAAGCCAGCCTCCCTGAAACAAGCCCTGTTAGGGTTTGGCACACTCTCGGTGAATCTTTTCTCCATATGATTGTAGGATATTCCTCCTCATCTCCTTTTCTTTAATCCTGATGCTTTGTAAGATTGAGAGATTAAAGTCCTTTTTTGCAATCTACCTCAAGGCTAGACAGAGGAAGACATTCTTCCATCATAAGGGAAAGGAGACAAGCCTGCAAGAGATTAGTCTATTCATACTGCTTTTCGGTATTTTCTATTTTCTCTTCCCTGCCGTCCTCCTTCTTCAGTGCTTAAAGCTTCTCTCTTGGCCCATCAAGGTGCAGAGCAAGTCTGTGCAGACAAGAAGGTGTATATCTGGTACCGATCATTTCCTTTGGTTGTAGATTTAACCTGGAAATCTCCACGCATCTTTGGCTCATAATGCATTCCATTCTTCAGGTCCCAGCTCAGTCGAAGAAAAGTACTTCAGATCACAGTGAGCTGGACTGCCTCCTAGTTATCTGTTCTGGAGTTGGCGCTGGCCTGGGCACGGGGACAGAATAGGACTGTGTCCTACTCTGTAGGAGTAGAACAGGATCATGTAGAGGATAATGTCTGTGATGTCTCAGCCACTCTTCCACTCACTGTGTCCTTAGGGCTTCTACTGTGAATGGCCACCCCTAACAATTTAGGTAGGCACGCACTGTGTGTTTCACAAAGTACTTGCTGTCCCTAGTGCCTCATCTGAATCTCAGGACACCCTATGACACCTGGAAGCCAGGCTGGGCAGAGCAAAATTCAAGCAGCAGTGGCTTGCCCAAGGCTTGTAAGTGGTTGCCTGAGAGGGGTTGGCCAAGACAAGGCCAGCAGTTATCCTTGAAGCTGTCAGCTTGGTCAGCCAGGCCTACAGGTCCTACAGGCTCACAGCCAGTGGCAGAGGGGGGCTGGTTGACACCTGGCTCTTTTCTGTTCTGGAGGCTTTTCCAATGCTTGGTGTGCCTGCTTAGCTATGCCTCTTAGAAGAAGCAGTGTCCTGAAGCCTCAGGGCCTTGTTGGATCCCTGGATAGGGTCATGGGCATTTTCTCTGATCTTGAACTTTGTGTCAGGTCATCAGTACTAGGGTTGTGTCAGTGTCCTCTACAAGACTGATGAGCTCATGGAAGCATATTCTCTGTTACTGTACATACTCAATCTGGAGCCTAGAATACGGCGGTTAATGCTGATGACAAATCGGTATCTGAGTATCTCCCAATCCAGGACAGCTCTTTTATGGGATTCCACACATTCTATACTCTTCTCCAGGGATTGCGCTTCTTCTTCCATGTCTATGACCTTGGCCTAAACCCATCTTCTTTTAAGGCTGCTTTGAGCCCCCACCTCTGAGGCCCAACCTACAAACTCCGACACAATTGATTTTTTTTCTTGTGTTTTTGGGCCTGATGATTATGTGCGCGAGTGCGTGCATGTGTGTGTGTGTGTGTGTGTGTGTGTGTTTATTATGGTCTCTCTCTACATTTTTCCCCCTCCTCAACTGGACCAAGAACCACGATTTACATTATTTCATTTCCATGACAGCTCCTATAGTAAGATGGGCACAGTGAGTGTGCTATAAATACATGTCAACGCATGAATGATGGAGTCTGTGGGTGGAGGTGGGAGAGTATGTCAAAGGGAGCCATCTTAATGTCCCTAAGATTCAATGCCCTTATGAAGCAATCACTTCATCTAAGGTCATCTCATTCCTCACATTTAAGAGGGGAGGGAAATCTGTTCCCCGAGCATGGATTACATGTAAATCCCTCCCTACAGCCTGATTAGGCCAGCCTGACCACATGACATGGACCTCTTCTGGACCCGTAGCGGTTGCCTGGACATTGCTGTGAACTGACCGTCTTAGACCCATTGGGAGCCCTCATTCAAGCTAGCATTGGGGTGAATATGGGAACTGAATGAGAGTTCTTTCAGCATGGAGGGAGGGAGAGTTCCCTTCTTGGCTCAGCAGTTAACGAACCTGACTAGGATCCATGAGGACTGGGATTTGATTCCTGACCTCACTCAGTGGGTTAAGGATCCAGCATTTGCCATGGGCTGTGGTGTAGGTTGCAGACGCAGCTCAGATCCTGAGTTGCTGTGGCTGTGGCTGTGGCCAGCAGCTGTAGCTCCAGTTCAACCCCTATACTGCTTCAGCATGCTTCTGGTACGGGCCTAAAGAGCAAAAAAAAAAAAAAAAAAAAAGGAGGGGAATGAGGTGCTAGGCAGGCTACTGCCCACAACAGATGCTCTCACTGTGTGTGTGTATCAGAGGGATGGGTCAGTACATTCTGGTCCCTGCTCCTCAAGTTTGGACAGTTTTCACCTGGCTCGTCCAACTACTCTTCACCCATGAGGATGTGTTTTTCTGTTGCTCTGAATTCAGAAGCAGTCCAGGCTCCTTCCTTTCCTATATTTGTCCACTGACAGGCTAAAGGGCTCCACCCTCATGCTCAGCAACGTCATCTCTGATGTCAGGACAAAGGTCAGGCAGGGCGTCCACTAATGTGGGACACCACACAGAACGGGGACTTGTGTCTCATTCGGTGATGACACTCTCCCCAGTCATGGTGAGGGCTTAGGCAGACAGGCTGTGGCTTTATTCCGTCCATTTGAAAGAGATGCTGGGGCAGGGAGCACCATGACCTCAAGGTCTGGAGCCACAGACCTGTCGGAAGCCCGCTGGAAATGAGGCTGACGTGGTCTGGGACGCGGCAGTGCCTGTCCACGGGTGAGGGCTCTGGATCTGCTTACTCACCCTCACTCACTGTGTGAACTTGGGGCAAGTTCCTTCCCTCCCTTCCTTCCTTTTCTGTTTCTCTTTCTCCCTTTCTTTCTTTCTTTCTTTCTTTCTTTGCCTCTTTGGTTGCTGTTGTCCCAGGATATTTTTTCAATTGTGGTAAACTATACAAAGTTTTCCATTTTGATCATTTTAGGTGTACAACTCAGTGGCATTAATCACACTTACAGTGTTGTACAAGCATCACCACTATCTATTTTCAGAGCTTCTCTTCCCCTCAGACAGAAATTCTGTACCCCAGAGTTCATGGTACAGGGACTCTATTCCCTCCTCTCCTCCCACCCCTGGTAACCTCTGATGTGTCTCTGTGAGTTTGCTTATTCTAGATATTTCATGTAAGTGGAATCATTTAATATCTGTCCTTTTGTGCCTGGCTACTTTAACTTAGTGTGATGTTTTCGAGGTCCACCCACGTTGTAGCATGTATCAGAACCTCATTCCTTTGTATGGCCGAATGCTATTTCAGTACACCACATTTTACATATCCATTCGTCTGTTTATGGATACTTGAGTTGTTTCCACCTTTTTGGTTATTGTGAAAGTGCTGCAATAAACACTAGTGTAAAAGTGCTTTTTGTCAAGTTCCTTAAGTTCCTGAAACTCTCTGTCTCTGTTTCATCATCTGTAGAATGGGCGTCAGAGGGTAGGTTCCTCATAGGCTTGTGATGAGGATTAAAGGAGATAAAGCACGTTTAGCATCGAGTGACTAGCACAGGCTGGGCTCAACAAATGGACACCTAAGTCCAAGAGGAAATTGGATTTGTTTTCCAATAATTCTAGTGTTTCAGGAGCTCAGCCACTATGTAAAGTGAGAAAAACATCTATTTCTGCCTTCCCATCTAATTCTATTGTTGATAATTAGTATTCATAACTCTTTCCCTCCTTACTTCACTTCTTTCTTTTCCTGTTCCTTCTGTGAAATAAAGTGGGGCATCTAATTATTGGATTTACTTCTCAGCTGATTAGACTTTTAGGCAAGCGTAGGAGAGAGGAGCATCAGGAGGAAGGGAGCAGCCCAACGTGTACAGGGTTGTGTTTGTTCCGGGCACATTTTAATGAATGGGCCTATGCCTGGGCCATGGAACCCAATCAGCCATGATGCTGTGATGATGATGATGATGATGATGATGATGATGATGATGATGAATAAACCTGCATTTATTTGTTAATTATTAGGTACCAGATGCCTTAGAAACATTTTCTCACTAATACAGCAAATCTATGAGACACTTATTAGATCAGAGGGGCTAAGTCAGTCAACTCTGCAGTGACTCAGTAGTAACGACCAGTAGAAAGATGTGCCGAGGCCTCTGCAATCAGTGTCGCCACCTGCCTGTGCCCCTCCCCGCCTGCAGGCCTGTGTGGATCTCAAGTGTGCATTTCAGCAGACGCACTGGCACTGGCTGTGCTGTCCTGGTGACACCTGGCTTGCCAGGACAAGAGCACTCTTCTGTCCCTTCAGATGCTTCTGCGGTTGGAGTAGAACGCCATGTTTTCCTCTTGGATTTAGCTCAGAGTTTCTGCTTCTAATGGGGTTTTGACACTTCGGCTCTGATTTTTATTTCCCAGAGTAAATATTCCAAGCATTTATAGTCTTCATAATGCGCTCAACAGTTCCCTCCTTTATTCTTTTAAGTATGTGATCTTTTTTTTAAAGGAATAAGGCCGTGAGCCATGAACTATTCCATTTCCCTGATCTTGACTCTTTACAAATGCTTCTGTACCCCACACCTTCTGCCTGCGTGGGTTGAAGGATCATCTCCACCTGCCCTCTGTATTTCATCCCTTGTCTTTGCTTCTAAGATTGAGCACAATTCTGATCCATCCTTTCTTTTCTTTTCTTTCTTTCTTCGTTTTTTTTGAAGTATTGTTGATTTACAATGTTTGGATAATTTTGGCTGTGCAAAAAAGTGATTCAGTTATACATGTACACACTTCCATTTTCCTTCAGATTCTTTCCCCACATAGATTATTACAGAATATTGGGGAGAGTTCTCTGTGCCATACAGCAGGTCCCCATTCACCAATCACTCCATATACCTCAGTGTGCTTCTTTCTTTCCTTCTCCTTTGGTCTTTTTTTCTTAGTCTATAAACTTGCCCATTTCTCCTGTCTTAGACAAACAAAACTCCAGAAAAATAAACAACAACCCTAAAGTCATCCTTTCAAATTCTGACGTCTTTAATTAGCATCCACTCTCCTTTCTGGCTTCTCATTTGAATGTCTCCAAGGATTGCTAATACCCCCAATTCTTAACTTCCCAAGAATTTCTTAATCTACAGCAGTCTGACTTTTACCACCTACTAAAACCACTCTTGTTGAGGTCGCCATTAGTTTCCTAATTTCCAAACCAACCAACATACTTTAGTCTTTATCTTACCGGACTTTTCTGCTGCATTCGATGCCATGCCTCACTCCCTCACTTTTTTTTTAAGTTTTATTGAAGTATAGCTAATTTACAAGGTTGTGATCTCACTCCCTCGTTCTTGAGTCTCTCTTCATTCATGAAACCTCATTCTCTTGGTTGTCCTGGAATCTCTTTGCTTTTCTCTTCTTAGATCTTCCTCATGAGCCCAGCTCCCTCAATTCTTTTGCCTCCTAGAGTTCTGTCTCAGGCTGCCTTCTCTTCTGACAATAAATACACGTTCTGGACAACCTCATCCACTCTCATGGTTTTGGCTACCACCTACACTGATGAACTTTTTTGTCTCCAGCCCACACATCTAAAATATTTTAGACTTCATTTGCTTGCTGGGCATATCTACTTAGATGGGCATCTCAGTATCAACCATAAGCAAATCTTCATTATCTTATCCCCTAAACCACTTTTTTTTTTTATCAGTTGATGGAAATACTCTTCCTTTCTCACTGGAAATAGAGCCCTGAAAGTCACCCTCAGTTCCTCCAAAGTGGTTCTGAGGCTTAGTGTCTCTCTCTGGTGTGTGTGTGTGTGTGTGTGTGTGTGTGTGTGTGTGTGTGTGTCTGAGAGAGAGAGAAAAAGTGTTTCCCACAGAGCATCAAGCAGTTCTCTAGACAGCAGCTGGATGTCCCATAATTCATCTCAGTTCTGACACTATCTACCCAGAGATAGCATCAGATTCCACATATTAATGGCTCAGTCCGCAAGACTGCTTCCTGACCCTGTTCCCCTCTCACTTCAGATACCAGTGGCAAACCCAGTTTGTCACCTGTGCTTCTGACCTACTGGCTATAAATCAGAGGTTCCCAGGATCCCCACCCCTAGTTTTATTAATTTGCTAGAGTGGCTCATAGAATGCAGAGCGACATTTTACTTTCTAGATTTATAACAATTTATAAATTGATTTATACCAATTTATAACAAGAGGCTATAGTCCAGGAACAGCCAGATGTACAGTTCAGTGGTGTTAACTACATTCACATTGTAGCGCAACTATCACTACTTTCTGTCTCCAGAAATCTCTACATATTGCATAACTAAAGCTTTGTACTCATTGATAAATCATTTAAACAAGGAGGTCATTGGCTTGAGGTGGCATTAATGCCTTAAGTAGCCTGTGTAAGCAAACCCAAGCCTAAGCCTATATTGCCTCAAGATTAGGAAATCAAAACCTAAGGACTATCAATCCCAACAGCCAACCAGTCTTGCTCAAATAAAGTAGCTGCTTCAACTATAGCCAATCAAGTAATTTCTATGCCTTCCACCTCTTCTCTTTAAAATCTTTCCTTTAGCTCTTAACAGCTTTCAGTTTGACACTGCTTGTTTTGCATGGGTTTTTTGTTTTGTTTTGTTTTGTTGTTTTCTGTTTTTTTCCTCAAATAAACTCTTAAAATTTTAATATGTCTCAGTTTATCTTTTAAAATCTTTAAACAGGAATGCTCCACTTCTCCCTGCTTCCAGCCCTGGAAACCACCATTCTACTTTCTGTCTTTATGAATTTAACTACTCTAGGTACGTCACATAAATGAAATCGTACAGCATTTGACTTTGCTTCCAGTGTCTTCACATCCTCACCAACACGTTTTTTATTTATTTTTTATATAGTAATGTATGTGACTGGTATCTCATGGTGGTTTTTGATTGGCATTTCCTTAATGATTAGAGATGTTGAGCATCTTTCCATGTGCTTATTGGCTGTTTGTGTATCTTTGGAGAAATGTCTACTGAAGTCCTTTGCCCCTTCTAAAACTGGATTGTTTGAAAATAATTTATTAAAAAAACCACAAGTCTGACCATATCTCTTATGCTTGAACTTTTCATTGTTTCCCACTGTCTATGTAAACCTGGCTGAAATAACATCTTCCTTTGTCCTCAACTGGCTCACTGGAGCCTATATTTTCTGTCTACGTAATCTCATACTTTGTGACCCAGGCCCTCCTTACTTATCACTTCCACTGAGAACTCATATTCATTTACCCAAATCGGGATGTAGACTTTTCTCAGAACTTGCTTTGATGGTTAGATTTATTCCTTTGTATCATAAGTAGCTGTTTTCTTTATCACATTCTGAACTTCCTAAGGGGAAGTATTTTATCTGTCTCCATTCTCTCAACTTTCAGTTGAGAATCTGCTATGTAATAGAGGTTCAGTGTGCTTGATGCATAAATAAATGATGACAAAATTCCTCTAGAGTAGTGGTCTGCAAACATTTTGGTCGCAGGAGCCCTTTATACATTCCAAAATTATTGTGGACCCTAATGACTTTTACTTATGTGGGTTTTATCTACCAATATTTACCATATTATAAATTATAACTGAGAAACTAAAAAATGATGAATTCACTAAAAATACCAATCATAAACAAGTTACTTGTTAAAAAATAACGTATTTTAATGAAAAATAATGCTCTTTTCTAAAACAATAAGTGAGAAGAGGAGCAGTGTCTTATATTCTTGCAAATGCTTTAAAAAATATGGCTTTGGAGTTCCTGTCAAGTAAAAGTGATGCTCTCTGAAAAAAAAAGGAAAAAAAATGGTTATCCAGCTTGCAACTCGAACAACAGTACAAGTGCTTTTTCTTGAGCCAACCATGGTACTTTGGGACACAGCAGATGTGCTAGAGGAGTACTTCGCATTTCATTGCATGGAATATTGAAAAGATCAGCTTTAATAAAGTCAATAATTTTTACTGCTTAATCAGGAACATTTTTGAAAAAAATTTATTATGTTTAATCCAGTATAACCACAATATTATTTCAACAATATAATCAATATGAAATAATTATCGAGATATTTTACATTCTTTTCTTGTGCCAAGTCTCAACATCTGGTGTTATTTTACACTCACAGCACTTCTCATTTCAGATTGGACATCAGTGCGCAATAAACCATATTGGACTACTGGATTAAACAGCACAGGAGCAGATCTTTCAAAACATTCTTAATCAAAACTGTTGTTTTTTTCCTGTGAATGCGACTAGGTGAAGGATGCAGTGACTGCCAGCGCACTTCAGTACCACTGCCTGCATTCATGCTACATTACCAGCACTTTTATACACCATGGCTATTGCACTATTAAGACAAACGTCAACACAGAAGGTGGCAAAGACTATCTTGGCATCATTACGAAAATTGTCCTGAAAGCCCTTGGGGACTCCAGGGCTCCATGGACCACGCTTTGGGAATTTGCTGGGCTAGAATTAAGTAGGATCAGACTCTGAGGCCTCGGTTTTGACATTTTGCTCTCTCTGTGAGAGAAACCGTCCAGGGCTCCATATTCCAGAAATAATGTACACATCACTTCATTTTGGACACATCCAAGTCTGAGCCCATGTTCATGACCCCGAAGAAAAAAATTTACTTGGGTCACTTCTGGAGAGCTGGCTTGAGAATTGATTTCAAAGCTGATTTTTTTTTTTATGGAGTATCTGCATGTCCCATGGAGGGGAAACACCACGGAGCTGGTCTGTGGCTCAGGAAGCAGTTATAAGCATTGCAGTGTGTTCCACATTGAAGCCGAGAGCAGGCCAAATGTTTGTCAGCCCCAGGGCTAGTGAGATTAGCTGATAGTGGGTGGGTCAATGGAATGAGTTCTCTGAGGGAAATGCGAGTGGGACCAGGCAGCAGCAGTAAACCGGGTGCTGGAGGCGGAATCTCTGACTGTTGTCTTAGCAGTAGGTCTGTTCTTGCCTCACTTTCCACGAGGAGCTGACACAGGAGCTTGTGGAGGCGGCCTGCTCTGCACCTGTCCAGGGCTTCATGCCTCCGAGTTCTTTTCATCTGTTATCTCTTCTGATTTTTCACCCAGTTGGGAGGGATAAGCAAGGCAAAGCTCATTCTCATTTGTCATAAGATAGAGGCCCAGAAGAGACAAGCCTTGCCCTGGGCCATGTAGGATGTCTCCTAGTGCCTTCCGCAAGGTCTCAGCATTGTGTATGGGACTGGAATTTAGCCTTCTTCCAGATTCCAGGTCTCCACTATACCTACTATGGCAGGTAAGGATGCTCTGAGAGGTCCTTAGGCCACTATAGTGCGTGTGTGTGTGTGTGTGTGTGAAAGAGAGAGAGAGAGAGAAAGGGAAAGGGAAGACTGCTACCCTTCAGGTCTGCACAGAAAGACTTCTGGGGCCTTGGAGAACTCTCTAGCCCAGGATACTCTTTGGCATATCTGCAAAAGGCCATTTATCTCCAGCTAGGGGTTTCCTCGATAGAAGAGCAGGCTTTGATTTGGAGATGTTCCATATATGGGTGCATCTGGCTTGAACTTGTTTTCCTCCTGGATTTCGGACGGGTGGTGTGACAGCTCAGAGCATACATGGTCTTCCTGGCAGATTCCAGCGTCTTTTGTTGTCACCCCCCACACACCAGTGATGTGGGCCTGACAAGTGTCTGCAAACAGCCGATCTCAGCCTGTCCCTATTGACGTTTCTGAGAAGTTCTGATGTGTAGAGGTTTCATGATTACAACCTGGCTCATTATATTTTATTAGGTTTCCAGGTCTTCACATCGCCCCCTGCACACTCAGAAGGTAACTTTAACATTTTTCCTGGGGAAAGTGTCTGAGTGATAGAGAAACAAGTTTTAGCCAAGCTACGGTCCTCGGCTGCCTGCCTCCTCGCCCCGCTCTGCTCACACACGGAGCAGCCTGCCTAGCTGCCCCATTGGCTCAGCTCAGCCATTAAACCCCGTTTGAAGTTTTATATCCCTCTAGTCTTGCTATCTCAATAGGCAATCACTCCCGGGACATTTTGTAACAAATAGCATCTTCTGTTCTGTTGAGAACACAGACCCCTGGCCTGCAGCCTAGTTGTTCCCCCAAATCTGAACCTCATTCTTTCTTGTTCCTTTTTTTTTTTTTAATATAATCTTTTTTTCCCTGAGGGCCTCAATCGTATAGAATTGAGGTGGACATATGCCCCAGTTCATGTCACACTAACATCAAGCCTGTCTTTTATTTTTTCCCATCTCTACCCCGTTCTCTCTCTCTCCACTGGAACCCACTTATATCATGGGGCCTGAAATGCCATGTGCTGCCTTGACACCTGAGCCTCATAGAGTCCCACAGGCCTGGCTGGGAGCTCCCAGCTCTCACTAGATAGGCCCCTACCCAGAGGGAAATTCTCCCCACTAGCCAACTTTCCTGTCAGCCAGACCAGCCACATCCCACCCTGTCCTTAACCTAATGGGTTCACCTCCCAGCCAGACTTCGGAATTATTTAGGCAAGCCTCTCATATCTTCCTGCGGGCACCGGGGAGCACCCACCGCCCCTTCTGGTTCTCTCTGCTCCTTGGCGCAGCCCCATGTGGCCCTGTGTGGTGTGCGGCGACTGTGAGTGTGTGTGACTGATAACTGCTGTCAGTCTCACCTGCTCGGTGTCGGGGAAAACCACACTTTCACCAACAGACTGAGTAGTAGGTGGAGAAGACGGCACTCTCATGCATTTAATGCACACACTTCCAAACCGTCCTGCATATGCTGCCTTAACCGCATGTAAAACCAGTTCAATCGTGTCGTGCACTTCTCCTCTGTATAAGATACGAGGGTCCAGATCTTGCTGTTTCTTCCTGGAGCGCTTGCTCTCATCCCCCCACCATACGCTCGACACTTAGGGTTTATTGCACGCTCCTGAGTCTTGTTAAAGGGTTTTCTCTGCTGTGAGCGTGGGGCAGCCCTCCATCTACAGTGGTGAGAATACCTGGCTTTCTTACAACTCTGAGGCACACTGAATCCCAAATAGCCTTTGTTTCCTAACTGCAAATTTAGATACGCTCTTGAATTTTAAAAACCCTTTAAAAATCTCTAACTTTTATCAATATTTTGGTCATCCAGGGAGAATAATTGGCTGGGGTCCTTTTAGTTTTATATGATGGATACAAATATAAATGTTTCTCACCAAAAAAGGAAGTTTATGGTTTAGAATGGTGAGCTTTTAGGTGTAAACATTTGAAAAACATGAAAGGAATTAATTTATATTTGGCCACCCCCATGGCATGTGGAATTTCCCGGGCCAGAGATTGAATCCTAGCTGCAGCTGTGACCTGTGCTGCAGCTGTGGCAATGCAGGATCCTTTAACACGCTGTGCTAGGCTGTGTATCAAACCTGCACCTCCACAGAACTGAGCTGCTGCAGTCGGATTCTTAACCCACTGAGTCACAGCTGGGACTCTGGAATTCTTATTTTACATGACCAAGATTGTTTTGGATTGTACTACTCTGAAATGGTTACATTCTTTTACATGTTTAACATCCACAACTCTGCACCTGACTTAAAAAAAAAAAAAACTGCCAATAATAAAAGTGAGAGGTTAAAAATAAAGCTCCATATTTCCTACAGCATAAAGTCCCTTAGTTTAGCTCACAAAATGCTCCCTGGGCTGGCCCGGAACCCTCATCCCTTACTCCACAACCCTCCCATCTACCCTTTGTCTCTGATCCCCTGAATAGCCTAGGGCCTCCACACCCCATGCATTTGCTCAAAGGATTTCCATGCCTCCAATGCCTTCTCATTGTTTCTTTAGTGGCCATTTCCTCTGAGAGGTTTCCCTGACTCCTAGTGGTCAACATGAGTGGCTCCTCCCACTGGGTTTTCCCAACAGCTTGGGCTTGATATCAAAATTTAGTAATTAACCTGGAGAAGTAAAGGGAGAACAGAGAAGTATCCCAGGCCCAGGGAATCACCCGGCAAAAGCCTGGGGTGGGAGGGAGTGTGAAATGTTTGTGTACCAGCAGGTCCCAGTTCAGGAGCACTGGAGAGAAGGGTGGGTGCTGTGTGTGTGTTGGGGGACCTGGGTGGCCAGGAATGAGATCAAAGAGATAATAGGCATGGACCTCACAGTCCAAGTGGGGCTCTGGTGGTGGGGAGCCACTGAGGGGTTAAGCAGACAGAAGCCCCGCCAGCTCGTGATTGGGTTTCATGAGCCCAGCCTGTGGGTCCTCAGCAGCTTACCCAGCTGGGGCCTTTCTCCTGCCTCCCTTGGCCCAGGGAGCTCCCACTCGCCATTCCACCGGGCGGAAGAACCAACCCTTCTCGGCTCCTGGAAACTGACTGTATTGCTCCAAGTGTCCTGGGACTTCCGCTTCAAGGATAGCTGAACACAGGTAAAGGCTGGACTCACTCCTGAGGCTTCAGCCTATGTTAAAGTCGCCCGTCATCCCAGTGGAGCGGTTTGGGGTGGGTGGGGAGGTGGGGGAGCGGACATGGGAACCCCACAGCCAGGGGCTGCTCAACAGCGAGGCTGAGGCCCAACTGCCTTCTGCGTTTCTACCAAAACGCACTGTTTGTTTCAAATGGCTTTTGAAACTCCGGCCTCAACCTGGAGGATATAGGTGCCACCAGAAAGGAGGATGAGGGGACAAGGCCCAGCCTGAGCTAAAAGAGCCCCGGAGGGGAAGAGCTTGTGCTGTAAGGGCCCCACAGAAGCCTGTGTTTTCATTACTAAGCAACTTAGGAGGAGTGTGTTTGGAGAAAGAAAGACGGTGGGGTAATAAGTCTGTAATAATGGCTGCCATGTGGAGGGCAGGCAGTGTTACCCAGCTAAGAACTAGAAAACATGGTTTATATTTTCAACAGTTGGAGAGAGAAATGAAAACTGAATATTTGCTGCACCTGTGAAAACATATTTGATCATGATGGCAAGTCCAGCATTCTTAGTGTGGGATTCATATTTCATAACTCGTGTTCAAACAAGAAAAATGATTATAATGTTAAGTATTTCCTGAGTTTATTTTGATGGATGACAGAATAAGTACTGTATCTTTCACTCATTAAAATACAGATTGGTGTAATTTAATAAATGAACTTAATACACAGATGTTTCAGACTGTTTTAGCAGGGTGTATATTAATCAACTTCTTTATATATATGATCCTCTTTTATATTTTTTAAAGAAACTTGCAGGAGCCAAGAATTTATTAGATTTGCATGCTCCAGGACGAGTATCCGATGTCAGGTACATGCAGGAGTGTATTAAGATGAAACGGAGCCAGAGTCTGCAGACCAGCCAGGCCCCCACTAGGGTTGTCCCTGGGCCCCCAGCTGGCTTCCTAGGTTGTCTCAGAGCCCCAGGCCGGGTCCTGGGTCCTTGCCACTGCCTCAGGGCCACTCAGAGGTACCTCTGGTGACTTTGTTGGCTCAGGCTGGACAGTGGCTGTGCCTGAGGAAGAGGCCTGTCACCCTGTGGGGCCTTGAGGGGGCCATTCTTGGCTTCCCTGTCCTCCTCCAACAGCCTTTCAACCCGGTGTCACTCTCCCTTTCCTCACTCTCTCTTGGCAGCAGATTGGGGGCTGTGCTTTGTTCCGTCTGTGCTTGTTTCACATGAGGGCAGCTTGTCTCAACAAGACTAAGCTCCTGAAGTTAGAGCTCTGCTCCTACAACATGTGCTCAACGGATCCACGTGTCGGAGAGTCAGAGAGCGGTTCGGCAGTCCTAGAGGGCACACGTAGGGAGGAGGGAGGCAGCGTGGGGACGTAGTGCTCACTGACCTTTCTGGGAAAGGCCAGAGAAAGCACGAGCGCAGACTGGACTGCCGTCTGCTCTGGTGAAGAGCGGTGCGGGGAGGGGAGCTGTCTGTGGCCGGCAGCGGGGCTGGGTGGTCGGGAGGGCGGAGGGAGGCCTTAGGGGCCAAGTACTTCATTTTTGCAGCCTGCTGTGTCCACACAGAACACTTAGCCATCTCTCAAAGCATCCTGCACACTCTTGCCATAGTGCTACTGCTTGATGCACCACGCTGGAGAGGCGCCCCTGCAGGGCCAGCGGCCACATCTCATCTGTGTCAGCACCTCTCAACTCATTGGAGTTTAGCCCAGGCCTCCCCACATCGCCAGGTAGATACTCAGTGCTGGCTGATTTGTGTGCCCGATGTGGGATAAGCCAGCTCCCGAGAACACAGGCCCTGGCGTCCCTCCAGCTTTCCCCAAGGCTGGGTGCTGCCTGGTGGCTGCAGCCTGAGCTGGCTCATTCTCTCCGCAGCCCCTCTGTGCCCCTTGGTGGCTCATCAATCACGCAGGCAGGTCCTGAGGGAGGGTAGTGGCTCTGCTGTCACATGCCTGTTTGCAATAAGCTCTGGCCATAATCATTAATCATTCATGGAAGTTGTGGTTAGCGGCCCTCAGTCAAGTGGATGGTTTCAGGTTTTTCAGGCTAAGTGCCTCTCCAGCAAGCATCCTTCTCAGCCCTTTCATGTCCAGCCACTTGATGTTCTGTGCATGCCGAGCCGGCCACCAAGGCCAGGCTTTGTTTTTGGAGGGTCGTTCCGCATGCTGCCCTCGGGGCCAGAGGAAGATAGTCCTGGGTCCCGGCTCCGCACTGGCACAGGAAGTAGAGCTTGGAGGACGGATCTCTCCTAAGCGCTTCCGGAGCAGCCAGCTCGCTGCCAGGCTGTGGCCACCTGAGATGAGAGAGGAAATCACTCACTCTGCCCTCGGGCCCCCATTTAGGGGCAGAGCTCATGCAAGACAATTGGCCTGCGAGACTGAATTCACGTGCTTAAGAGGTCTGGAACAGCCCTTCAGTCGGTGGCGTGGGTTTCTCACAAGCGTAGCTGTCCGGAGGCTGTGCACTGTTGGGGAGGGGACAGAGGGACTCACAGGCATTGAGGCCTCGGATGGTCATAGCTGTGTGTGCAGTGCTGCTGTGCAGCCCTACTGTGTGGTCTGAGCTGGTCCTTGAGTGCACGCTGTAGCCTGTGCATAATGGTCTAGAAACAGTGGCAGCAATAATTTTTTTTTTTTCTGGGAGAAATGTGGAAAAGATTAAGTGCAAAGGCACTTAATCTGAAGATGACAGTGTTTTCTGTAAGTTACTCATGCCATAGTCAGAGTTCCTGGTTACCTGAAAAGATGTTTAATGCGTCGGCGTGGGGCAGAACTGGGAGAGGCTGAGACTGGAGTTCATTCGGGCTCCAGGAATTCTTCCTGAGCACTTCCTAGGTGCAAGGACCTTGGCCACAGGAAGAAGAAATGTCCCAAAGATGTGCGCTCTGCCCAGAGCCATAGCCAGCATCACAGCTCAGAGTGGAGGGGTTCCAGTGTTTGAAGTGACAAGGGCAGGCGCTGGGGGCGGGGGCTTGATGATGACCCTGCCGAAGTGTGAAGTTGACACAGAGATGTTACTGAGGCTTATACCCTAGCCTCCGCTTCCGTGTCTTTCCCAGAAAATGTTTCCTGTATGTTCATCCATTGAGGACTTATGTTGAACAAATAAAAGAACTCTGGGTGTTTAGAGTCAAGAGAGATTGCATCTGGTTGAGGGGATCAGGAGAGGCTGCTTTAGCGGGTGGAATTTGGCAGCATTCTGGAAGGCCAGGAAAGACTCCCCCAGGCAGACATGGGCTAGGAAGAGCTTGCCAGGTAAATGGGGGAGGGGGCATAAAGGCACAGAGGGTAGTCTGAATCACTGGCAGCCAGAGTCCTGTGCCAGGGTGGTGGCAGATGTGTCTGGGAGGGCAGGGCGGTATCACCCTGCCTTTTCCATCCCTGTATTCTTACCACATCTTTCATTCCTGCCACACAAGAAGTTCTCTGCCACCAGAACGGCCGTTCTCTTGAAACATTTCTCTCTGTGCTTTTCTCATGGTCCCTGCTTGAGAAACTCCCTGTTTCCTGGAACATTTCTTCACATCCTTCAATATCCAGCTCCAGTGCCAGCACCTCTTTGCAGCGCTCTGGGATTGCTGTGGTCTGCACAAATTACCCTGCCCCTGGAACTCCACACTAGGGAGTTGGTGATGCTGTTCACCACCCACTGGGAGCTTGTTTTGGGGAGAAGGGTGGTGAAGATCTGATACCTGCTTCTACCACTCACTGCTTGGTATCCATCTCGGTTCTCTCATCTGTGCAAGGGGAAAATGTTGCCAAGTGTTTTGAGCAGTGATAAATAAATTGAATGACATATGTAATGACAGCTACAGAGCCTGGCACCAAGTAGATGCTCAGAAAGGGTGCAGCCTCTTTGCACTCCCTGACCTTCTAGTCACTGTCAGCTCTCTACAGGCAGGTCTCTGTAACTGGGGTTGGGGTTCACAGGGTAGAACCTGAATCTTACACGGTAACCGGCAAACTTCTTCTGCAGAATTCCTTCTCCCGTGGAGAAGGAGCCGAGCTGTTCAGGGCACTTTGTAGATGTGGGAATCAAGCTTGTTTGTTTGTTTTTCCTACGAAGTTTCTGATTAAGCCAGAAACTTCCTGAAGTCATACAATTCTCCTATCCCCAGAGAAGGATTTGAATAAAGTATCCTCTTGCTGGAAGGAAAATTAGAGATAATTAGTCTAGTGGTTTTCAAAATTTGTAAAGGACTGGAACTTGTATTTTTTTCAAATGAAATTTCATATGGAACTTAAAGCTACACAAGCAGTCAAAGCATTACTTCTGTATATATTTATTAATGATTAAATCACAGCAAATAAACTGGCAAATGCATTTATGGTATAATATCAAGCTTATAACATAAAAAACACAATGAGACTGTTTTAATCAGTGCAAAAATTAGAAATTAGGTATTATGGTGATCCCTGCCATGTTTCAGTTTCAGATTCCAGTTCACTTTTGTATTTTATTTTGTTTTCCTAGTCTGGAGAAAATCCTAGTTCACAGTGATAGGTGGATCCAAATGATTGTTGTTGCATAACAGTTTGCTTTGCAGTCTCCATGTCCTTAAATAATTGGACAGGTGTGTGGGGGAGGAGCTCTGTTTTGAAGTTGCCACAAAACTGAGTTCACCTGGTCACACAAGTTATTGTCAGTGTACATGATAAAGATGGCTATCCTTCTTGTTTTTAAAAATCACACTTTTATCGATGACTAAAAATATTTTAAAATTTAAATTTTGAAACAGAACATTTCTAAAACCCATACAGTAACTTCTTGGGTCTTTAGGGCCCAGAGCATGTGACAGGAAATTGCTGATTGAACCCACCCCTTTATATCACAGATGAGTAAACCGAGGTCTGGAAGGTGACAAGGTCTTGTCAAGGCCACATGGAGAATAGGTGCTGGGCTGGGATGAGAACTTGAGTGGCCTGTACCTCACTCCTGGGCTTTTTCAACTATATTCCTTTTCTTTCTTTGTTAACTTGTATTAGTAAAAAAGTACCTTTGTTGTTATTTGTTTTTTTAATAAGTTGGATGCCCAAACTCTATAGTTTGATTTATATTCGAGGCCTTCTTATATTCCAGTGACAAGCATGAAGCAGGCTGCTTAGTGGAATTAAGAGCACAACCTGGAAATCTCCCTCCAAGTCTTCCCGCCTCACCAAGAGAATTCTGCCCTGCTGATAGATAATTGAAGTGGATTTGGCTAGCTGGCTTGTATAGTCATGATGATTCTATGTTTGTTCATCTGTCATAAAAGTAAAAGCAAAGCTGGTAATTTGTGTTAACTAAGCACTTTCATTATAAGAACTCAAGGGAAAGGGTGGGAAACAATACATTTTTTGGTACAGCTGTCCCGGATCCGGAGGATGATTTGTGTAGTTAAGGAGAAATTCTAATAATGTTGAGCGTATGGAAAAGTTTAAGGATGATGGGTCATTTTCCAAGTGTTTGGGTTGAGTGTCAAGAGTGTGCAGCTCCCTTTTCCAACTCCTGCTTTTCCTGGTGGGGCTGACCTCACGTCGTGCCTGCAGGAGTGACCTCCGTGAAGTCCCAGCTCACAGGTGGCATCTCCCCAGGGAGGAGCGGCAGGGGTGTGAGTGCCGCAGAGGGAACCTGAATTGCCCACTCTTCACTCAAGAAGGCAAGAAAAAGTCTTGCTCTGAAGTATGCTGGATGCTGACTCATAGCTGCTACAGCCTCTTCTTTAACCTCTCACTTTGGCCTCAGGTTCTGGCCAGCCCCCAACTCCAGGAAGCATTTTAAGGGTGACACCTTGTGTCTTAAGGCAGCCCTTTCTGGGGTTGTTCTTATGTGTAGGGAGAACAGGTCAGCGGTCCCCATCAGACTCCACTATCCCTGGCATTCTTCCTCTGCCTGCCCATCCAAGAAGGCCTGAAACCTTTTCCCAGGAGACAGGGCCTCTCCTGCACTGGAATTGCGGTTACAGATGTTGATAACCCAGAAGAGGGAGATAAGGATCTAGCCGTCATGTTAGGGCGAGTGCCCGCATTGCCTCTCCCCTGAGAGCAGACATTCCTACAGGGATAGAATGTAGGAGGGCCCTGAGCGGCTGGAATCCTAGAAGAGGATCACCAAGCAGAGAGGAGAGGAAATAACAAAGGGAAGTGTGAGACCCTCAGACGGATTCGGCTGCCTGACTGGTTTTGTCCCAGGAAAAAGCAAGTGGAGCCCAGTCCTATGGGTTATATTGAGGTGAGGCTGTTTTCTGTGCCTTGGGAAAATGATAGCCCTGGATCTGACCATCTGTAACTAATAAAGGTGATGGTTAGTTTTTCAGCTTGCAGCAGTGATCCTGTCTGCATAAACAGGGTCAGAGTTGAGCTTTCTTAAAGAGAAAATTGCAAATAGTATTTGAGTTACATACACAGAAATTGATTTACCTTCACACCTCTTAAGAGCACATCTAGGGCGCAAAGCAAAATTCTAGTCAGACCTCAAGAGCAATCAAACAAAAACAAAGAGACCTTTTCTCCTTTGTTAGAGCATCAGACATGTCTGCAGAGACTGTCTTTACTAATTCTGAATGGTGTTATATTTGACTTAGATGCAGGGACCCAGGGAGGAAGAGGGTGAGAAAGAACGTGAACTTGTTGGTCTTCAACATGGTACCTGTGTGGCCTTGAGTTTCAGTTAGTTCAGGATGGCTAAAGATACAACACAGCGTGATGTACTATAACCAAACTTAAAGGAAAATGTTATCCTTTGGGACCAACACATGCATCATTATGGCTGTTGCTGATCACAGCTGTGGATGATGAGCCCCTCCCTGCCCCACACAGTTTCCTTGGCTAATTACGAACATCTTCCACTTATGGTCACATCTCTCAGGCATTTAGAGAGGAGGGCAAAGCTGAAGGTCTCTTTATTGGATTCAAGTCGTCTTCCTAAGAGGTTGGGCATTAAGCATTAAAGGCAAGCTTGATGAAATAAACAGGTATCAAAATGTTTGCCAGGGAGATTTTGTTAAAAAAAAGGATTGCTTTTTGTTTTAAAGCCTAGCCTTGGCCGACCTTTTGGGGTGAGGGGGTGGAAATGTCCCCAGGAAATCTCAAGAACCTCAGAGGAAGTTGCTGAAAAGCTTCCAGTGAACTGGGGTTTTGTTTGTGCTCCAGAGGCAGAGAGTAGCAGATGGACTTTGACAAACCTCAGGAGTATAATCTTCCAAAGCCGTTTTCTTTCTTTTTGCTTTTTCACTGGCAGCATTACAAGTTCATCCCGCAGTGTTTCTGGGCACCATGGTGGTGTCCTGGTCTAATGGCACTTTTTAAGAGATTATAACGAGCAGCTAACTAGAGTGAGGAGCCCTGTGTGTCTAGACAAGTCACCTAAGCTCTCCGTGGTTTTCTCATTTGCTAATAGGGATAATGAAAAAGCCTATCTGTATCTTTGAGCTGTTGTGAAAACTGGATGGGGAACTGGAGAATGTGAAACTCTTTGTAAGCAAATCAGAGGTTGCGGTTACTCAGGCGCAGGAGCTCAGGACGGCTGTCACACAGAGGGCAGGTTGGAGAGGGCTGTGGGCTAGATCTGAGGGAGCAAAGGCACGTGGAGGGGCAGTTGCGTTAACTCTGGAGAGCACAGGCATTTCTGTGACTTCATATACACAGGTGTCTTCACGTGGAGGTCCAACTCCTCCATCTAATCCAAACTTAGAGGCTTCTGGTTGAACTGGAACAAAGACCAGCTATGGAGACAGATGGTGTTTTAATCTCTGAGTTCCCTGAGCATATGACCAGAGGCAATTCCACCTCCCCAAATTGGTAAGGCCTTGGTCAGTTGCAGACTCCACATCATTGAAGTCCTTGATCCCCAGTTCATCCTATGATACTGGGGCAGAGGATGCTGGAGAGCTCACAGTGAGAACAGCAGGGCTGTTTACACTAAACAAAGCACAAATGGCAGTAGTCCAGAAAGGTGGGGTAACCTCTGAAGGTAGCTGGTCTTTTCATTGGCAATTATCCTGAAATGAAATTATGAAGACTGCTGAATTCTGTGCAGTCCGAGCACAGAAGCTTGGGGAGCACTAGTCTTCAGTGTTAATAAACCGGCTTGGCCATGAGTCAGGTTCGTAATCACCAGCCTCTCGTGGAACATCTGAGCAGATGTAGAGCCCCTAGAACCCAAGTCTGGGCTGACTTCAGGGCCATTCATATTTTTCAGATGCCTAAAATCACCGGGCTGGGTGTCTGGTTAATGAGGTCTTTGACGTTAACTCTTTCCTTCCCTGCCACCACCCCCAGAAGAATCCAGCACTGGTCCAGTTAGCTCCCTAACAGAGGTCAGAGCCAGAGCTCTCCAAGGTGCTGATGGCTCAGGCCAACTTCCCCAGAGGGTACATTGCACTGCAAAAGTGCCTCGAAGCCCACCCAGGTCATCAGGAACTCTCTCTGCCTCCTTTCTTGTGACCAGGAGGATTCTCTGACAGAGTTGAGTGGAAGAAGATGCTGTTTAGACTGTCCAGGTTAGTGTGGGGAGATTGACCAAAGGTTCCAAGCAGACCTGAGAATGTAAGAATGAGGCATCTCCAAGTTGCTTGGTGGAGCCTGGCTCAAAATGCCTTGGAAATATCCACCTTTGAGTCAGCATGTCCACACCAGTATATTCTCATCACTTCTGAGAAGCAGAAAAAAAATGCTGCTTTTTAGCAACAGTCTGAACATGATGGGGGCGGCTTGGAGCATCCTCTCAGTAGTCTGTGGATGTGGCAAGTGAAACCAACTGGAGGCTGTTGAGTAGTTAGGCCAGAGACAAATGCTGAATTAGGACAGTAACTCTATCCCTGGGAAAATGCTCATAGGCATCACCAGCAGGAGTTAGTGATTATCGGATGGAGGAGGGGCACAGAGAGGATTTATACTTGACTCATAAGTTAATGGCTTGGGAAACTGGGTAGATGCTATTCACCAGGAGGTCAGGGCTAGTGGCAGAGATCTGGGTATCACTGAAGAAGAGGGCATAGTTGCAATGATGGGAGAGGTCAGATGAGGTCAATACGGGAAAACATGTAGTGTGAGAGGAGAGGAAGGCAGAGACGAGATCTTGGTGGAATGTCTATATTTTCTGGGTGTGCCGAGGTTGAGATGCTGATGAACGAGTCTGCCATGGGGCTCTCATCAGCTGCTCACAGACCACTTCATCACCAGTCTGACATCATCCCAATCACCTCTCTTTCACTCTCCTCTGACATACAGATAGATGGGGATATAGATATACAGAGACAGATTTATTTTAAGGAATTGGCTCATACGTTTATGGAGGTTGGCCAATCCAAAATCTGCAGGCTTGGCAAAGAGGCTTGAGACCAGGGAAGAGTTGAAATTGCTGTCTTGACCCTGAAGGAAAATTCCTTTCTTGGGGGACATCAGTCTTTTTTTCTCTTAAGGTCTTCCACTGATGTAATGAGACCCACCCATGTTATGGAGAAAGCAATCTGCTTTACTCAGATCTACTGGTTTAAAGGTCAATGTCATCTGGGGGTGGGGGGGGAGCTTTCACATCAACATCTAGACTAGAGTCTGACTGAATATCTCAGTGTTGTGGTCTAGTCAAGCTGATACGTAACGTTATATCATCACAAGGTGGGGTACCCCCTGGGAGCCTCCCAGGTTCAGATGAGAGTAAATAAGTGAAAGCGTGACCTGTCTCTTCCTAATTGTTGTAGTGGCCCAGATGCCCCTTGTTCTCACCCTGCTGGGTGTACACATGTCCAGAGTACGGGGTAGCCGGGGCGAGGGAGACGGTGGTGTCTTTCTCAGGAATTTGTCCACATTTCCATCTGATCACATTTGCCCATTCCATTCTGACCTTGCCAGATTCTCGAACCAAATTCTCACTTCAGGCGCCTTTTGCTCTGTCACCCCATTTTGGACGCTCTTCTTTGTTCTGGATGTGGAAATTCTCCCTCACATTTGATTCTCATATTTGACATATTATACCTTCCACTGGGTAATGGATGCTTCAGCTCCTACTCACAGGTATAGGAAGGTTACAAGACAAAAAAGATTTCTCACTTCCATTTCAAAGTTGGGAAATGTGAGGTAGAAAGGAGTTAAATTTCTTGCCCAAAAAATCTTTCAGAGAAGGTCTAGTGCTGCCAACAATGGGGTTTTCTGCATAGCCACACCATTCCCCATCTGTGCCAGAATCCTTGGTGCATTTTTCAAGCTTAGTGTCCAAGACATCTCCAGCCTAATAAGAATAAGGTGCCCTGGGCTGGTTCCCAGCCAGGGCGGGAGTGAACAGATACGCATTCCTTTGAAGCCGGTTTCAGATTCTGGAATGCTTTCCTGGAAACCACACAATCTTAGGGGAGATCCATCACCTCCTGATGCTGCCTCAGGACTAGGTCAGGACGGGGGCCCTGGACCTCCGAAAGACACACTGTCTACCCTGACTAGCAGCTTCCTGAGTGGCGGCTGCAGGGTTTCCTCAGAGCTAGCCTGGGCAGATCTGGCTGAGATTCAGAATGAACCCCCCACCTCATCTCCCCCCACCCCCATCCCCACACCTCCTCTGAAGGTTTAGTCCTCAGATATCAGAACAGAAGGCCCAGGGCCAGAGGCACAAGCAGAGAGACTCTTCTCTGGGCCTGGACCGGGAGCACTGTTCTGTCCAGGGCCTGGGGATGGGGCTGGACTGCCCCACTGGATAATGACACCAAAGTGTCTCAGGAAGGAGGCTGTGGAGGCCGTCATGGGAGCCCTGCGCAAGGACTCAGGGCTTCGAGACCATGTCCTGATTCTGCTGTTCCCTTCCTGGTGACCTCAGGCAAGTCACAAACTCAGATAATGCCAGACGTGCCCTCAGAAGTCATCTTTCCATCTCCTTCACTTTATGGACAAGGAGGCTCTAAGAAGCCATAGCAATGGCTGAAGGGCCCAGACTGAGGTGCTGTCCAAACCAGAACAAGAAATAAAACGTCCCTACCAATATACTTCCTACGATTGCCTCTGTCCTCAGTTTTTGTGGACCTCAGATTTCCTCACCAGTCAAATGCAGGCCAGTTTCATCTGCCTCTCAGCACCACTACAGAGGTCAAATGCAATCATGGATAAAACGGTTCTAACAAGTGAAAATGCTGGGTTCTTAGGAGCCTCCTGGATCCCGGGAGCGGCACAGATTGCCTTCCCACACGGGATACAGCCCAGCAAGGGTGAGGGGTGCCAGGGTGATGCCAGCTGGTGCTCACGATGATGTCTGTGCCCCTTAAGATACTGAAGTGCTCGCGGCTCCAATCCCTCTGACTCTCCTCTGCCACCTTACCCCCCAACCCCCGGTGACTGCTGGACCTGCTCACGCTCCAGGAATTAGAAGGTAAACATCTGGCACAGCAGGAGGTCTCTGAGGGCCCTCCTCCAGCCTTGCTGCCAGTCAGCGCACATTCTGATTGGTCAGTGTTCATACTATACCTGCATTTTGGTTAACTACTGATAGGCAACAAATCACTCTGAAGCTTTGCGGCTGAAGAACAATTTATTATCATCTCTCAAAGTTCTGTAAGTTGACTGGGCTCAGCTTTGTGGTTTCCCACTGGAGTCCCCCATGTGATTGCAGGCAGATGGTGGTTGGGGCCAACGTTATCTGAGACTGAGCAGGGCTGCACATCTAACACGGCTCATTTCTGTGGCTGGTGGTTGATGCTGGCTGGCGGCGGGGAGCTCAGCGGGGCAGTCAGCCCCTCTGGGGCACCTACATCTGGCCTCTCCAAGTGACTTGGGCTTCTCATAGCAGAAGAGGGAGCACCCTAAGAGCCAGCGTGCCAAAGGCAGGGAGCCAAACTGGCGTGGGGCCATCTCCATCACATTCTTGTCAAAGCTGTTAGGAGCTCTCCTAGATTCAAGGGGTGGGAGAGTGCCAAGATCACATTGCAGAAAGGCGTGTGGGTGGCAAAAATTGTTGCATTCACCTTTGGAAAAACAGTCTGTCTTAATCACTGTGGGAAAAGCTCACCTGGCCGGCTCTTGGTCTGTCTGCTGTCCCCCTGCCCTTCCTGTAACAGCCCTTCCCCTTCCCAGGAGGGCCTCCATCAGCTCCCATGCGAGAATTGCCCTCCCCTTCTGTCTGCATCTGAGAGAAGAGCCAACAGGCCCTCTTCACACTTTTCCACCAGAGGCCAGGTCTCACTTTTGACCAGACTGCATCGCCTACAGCGTGGTGCTCTGTCACCTGGCCAAACCAGAGGGCGATACTAACCTCAGGAGCCAGTGTGAGAGCTCATCCCCTGGGCTGGCGAGGAGGGGGCATTGCCGGGAGCGTTGCTGTCAGTGGCCTCTGGCGAAGACTGGTTCCCGCCAGCGACACGAATTCTGAGGTGATCACTGAAAATGGCGGTGGTGTGTCAGGGACGAGCGACCCAGCCAGGGTCAAAGCCTCATATCCTGGTCATCAATCCTCACCCCTGTGCAGGCTTGCCTACCGGGGCCGAAATCTGGGTGGTGTTCCTGGCAGTTCCTCTTGCTGCTCAGAAAGAGTGTGCTCTCATTTTCTGTGGGCCGGGGCAGGGTTTGGCGTCACCATCGGCCCTCCTTGCTACGAGAGCATTCGGTTTGCCCCATTTCTCTCTCCTGGCACAAAGCACGGGTGCATCTGCAGTCCTGGTCTGTGCCGTGGACTCCCTAGCAATTCTCTCCATCGAAGCTTTGCCAGGCTTCTCCAAGAGAAGAATTTGTGCATCTCTCCATTCCACTGAAGGAAAAGCAAGTGGCTCTTGGTCCCTCTCCCATCCAGCCACCCCCTGATGTGCTTTTTAGCCGAGGGAAAATCTGTTATTCATAAAGAAAAACAAAGGATGATAAATTATAGGACCTTGTAAAATATATTAACGTGAGTCTACACTTTCTTCTGGATAATTGAATTTAGAATGACACGGGCCAGACTCCTCAGCTTATGCAGGAATGCCAGCCTGCCTTGGTTGTTTTTCATTCTTTCGGTGTGATCCACAAAGGTCTGGCTCAGTCCAAGGCCTCCACGGTCTTCCGGCCAGTAGTACGTGTTGTAATCTTATCCACGAATTCATTACTCTCTGAATGAGGAGCTTCATTAAAATGATGTGTCTCTCTCGGTGTCGTAAATGACAAGTGACCTTCTAACCAAATGTGGCCTCATTAGACGACAGGAAAGAATTAAATGTCAGGATGCAGGATAGCAAGGTTTTGATATTTATGAAGGTCAAATGCAGGGTGGTGATGTTACAGAGTATTCCGCTTAAAGTCAGACCAGTGTTCTGGGAACTACCGCCACGGCTGCTCTTTTGTGCTGTAAGAAGTGGGTTTTCTGCAGACTTGGCTTGTGTTGCAGGGTTGCGGACTGTGCGTGGTTTGCGTGAAGACACAGCCATATTTTAATTATAACTGGATGACTGGGGGGAAAACACTGGAAAATGTCCAGAAATAACTTGTTTTTGCCAACTGTCTCAATCTTCCACTCCAACCAATTATTCATTGGTTAATTGGTGTTTAGCCAAAGAAAAGGTCTCGGGAGACAGGCAGTTTTGCTCCTCCAAGAATCTCTGCGATTTGGCTCAGCTGGACTTTGTCTTCACAGACCTTTATCTCTTCAAGTAAATAGAAGTCTGGTTTTACAAGCCGTGCCCAGTGCAGCTCACTGGCTTGGGGCCACCGTGGGACGAAGAAGAGGCTTTGGGTCTGTAGGGCGCTGGAATGACCCCAGCATCTGGAGGCCATAGGAGCAGGAGAGGGTTGGGGACGAAGGATGCTACGATTCACTGGGATGGTTCATTCCAGTTCTGAGAAGCTTCTCCCCTTAGGTTCCCAGCACCTTGGAGATTCAGAGAAGGACCACGATGTAGGATTGTGTAGGTTTTGCACAAGTCAAAGGGATGATTGGTGGATGAATTTTAGCCTGCGTCCCATTTACCAAGTCTTGGTGCTAGGTTGCACCCACCTGGAGCAGAGGCTGGGGAATAATAGCCCATGGGTCAAATCAGGTCCACTGCCTGTGTTCATAAACTAAGAACATTTTGAAACATAGCCACACCCACTTGCTGATGTGTTGTCTGTGACTGCTTTCGTGTGACAATGGCAGAGTTGAGCTATGACAGAGAACTTCTGGCCCACAAAGGCTAACATACTTACTGTCTGCCCTTGACAGAAAGTTTGTCAATCACTGATCTGGAGGTAGGGCACCTTTTTTTAATTTGCAAAGGCTCTGTCTGCCTGCCAAGCCAGGATTGCCTCTGAAAGATGGGGGCAGGCTTTTTCTCCTTGGCACGAAGTTGCCTTGTGAGCCAGCAGGGCCCTAAGGAGGAGATCCCAGCCCTGCCTCTGAGGGTGGGAGCCTTGGGGAGCAGTGCTCACAAGGCCTCACCCCAAACCATCGCCAGCTGCTGGTGACCAGGAGCTGGCCCCGCGCATGCAGTACAAGGGCCATAGGCTTGAGGTGCAGAGAGGCTGTTTGGGGAGCAATAGGTTGGTTGTAGCAGCTCCCAGAAGTAAAACAAATACTTGCCTTGTTCCAAATAACCATAAAAGAGAAGGTTTGTTTTGGGGTCTTTGTTGCCAGTCACTTCGTAAAGAAATGCAAACTGTCCCATGAGTTATCATCAATCACTTGTTTATACAGCGGGGCTGATTGACACGGTTTATTTTTCTGCGGTTTTTCTTCTAATCTAAAGTGAAACATGAACTGGAGCATTCATGGAGTTCCCCTCACCTTTTGCAGACCAGAACCTGCGAGGGAGGTGACCGTTTTCACTTCTGTGACTATTATACACCCCATCTGCTTGAGAACCTGTAGGAGTCCATGTCCTCTCCAGGGAATCAATGGGCAAAGCAGGACCAGTGATTTGCAGGACATCAGGCTGGAAGGGAACTCAGAGTTGTTGTCTTTTGACAACTCTGGAGTCCCTCCAGTGAACTCAATGATAATCAGCCCCTGTGAGATTTAGTGACTTTTCCACGCCCTCACAAGACCTGGTAGTACCTTCTTTGGTCAGCCATCAACGGGCAGGATTTGAAGTCCAGGCAGAAGCCCCTCATGGTAGGAAAGTGCATTCGGAATGGTTGCAGGGACCTGTGGGAATAATCATGTTAATTTCAGCAAGCCCAGCACCAGGTCATTTACAAAGCTTTTCTCACTCATCATTTCCTTTACGTCTCCCCACTCTTCTATGAGGCTGACACGTCCCCGCATATTCCATTAGTTGTGGTGCAGAGTCTAGAGATAATCTCAAAAAGATCTAGCAAGAGGGGATGGGATGGTAAATCTGATGGCCAGCACATGTTAAAGGGACGGTACTATGGGTTCTTTGTACTTTTTTTTTTTTTTGATAAAAGCAAGCAAATGAAATGCCTCTGGCCTTGTTAACTGTGAAACAACCTATTTTTCAAAATTTGATGACACAAAATTAGAACAGGAATGGTCTGGCTACAGAAAAGTTCCTGGGAACAGACCTGGACAGGGACCTGTGCGGGGGGAGAAGTGTGACTCCGAGAGGAGGAGTGCCACCAGAGGGGGCCCCGCATGAGAGGCAGAGTCCAGAGCTGCTAGTTGCCCTCCCTGGAGGAGAGAGACAATCAAATGAGCAGGATCCTGAGCCCCCAAAGCGTGAGCAGGCCACTTCCAGGGGGTGCAGCCACTCTTACCCCGAGGAGCCAGGTTCCTCACTTCCCTTCCTCCTTGCCTCGCGCCACCAGCCTTTTGCCTACACCTCTCAGAGGTTGTGGGGCGCTGGAATTTGTCCCGGGTGTGTCATGCAGGTTGTTTACGATGCCAAGATCTGTTTGGAGCCAACTTCCCTCAGGACATCGTGCCACGTTGCCCTGCCGCCTCCTGGGTACGTGCTCACGCGGCCCTGCACGTGTACCCGTGCTGTCACTCACAGGTGCTCCACGCTGGCACAGGGTGAGTCCTTTTCCAGGAGGGTGGCTGGAAATTAACATCTTCCTCATAAGTAAGACACGTCAAGTCACCTTACTTAGTAAGTGAATGAATTCCCCCCAAGTAAGTTGGGGGAATAGCACTGCTCTTAAGACCTATGAATCTGGATATGCTTGTGTGTGTGTGTGTGTCTGTGTCTGTGTGTGTGCGCGTGCATGCGGGAATGTGACCTCCTCTCGTGAACTTCACTAGCCCTCTGCCTTCACTGAGGGGACTTGCACGCAGCCAGCATTTTGACCGAATGGGGCAGGCTTTGAGGCCTGGGAGAAGGTAGACATTTTCCAGAGGCCATCTCTTGTTCTGTGAGTCCAGCTTTGGGAAAGGCTCTGATTTATTCGGCAGGTTTGACTGGGCTTCTGCCCTGCTCAGTGACAGGAGAAGAATCTGACGGTCTCTAAAGGTCTGCCCAGCTCTGCAGTAGAGAGCAACCCAAATCCCCAACATTCGCGTCATCTGTGAAATCCAGACTCAGCTCGCTTGCGCCAATCGGAAGCAGTTCTGGAAGGAGGCTTTGTCTGTGAGGCCAGTGGTTGGTTAGTCCTCCCAGCAGTCCCTCCCTGCATGCCTCGCCCTCCCCCTGGAATTGGCTGCATTGTGTGACTTTGGTGGAGGCCACCTTGGTCAGGGCTCCAAAGCTCCAGAGCTGCAGTTTCTGGAGCCCAGAGATAGGGTTGTAGTTCTGTTGCTTCTTATAAGGAAAAAGCCCAGTCCTTGGGTTGTCTCAGGTGGAAGAAGGCACCTCCCAGGATTCGCTTCCCCAGAAGTCAGAGCCAAGCATTCTGGGGGCGCTGTCCTGTGCGCTGCTGGGAGGCAGGTGTGAGCCCTGGTGCACTGTGGAGAGATCAAAGCAGAACCCAGCCCTTTGGAGGGGCTGGGAGTGTTTCTTAAGCACTGGAGCTCTGCACTGTGGGGATTAACCCAGCCACGGAAAGCACAGATGCTTACATGTACCCAGTCCTTTTGCTGAGTCAGACAGTTCTATACAATGAATGCGTCCATTCCTCCATCTGCAAATATGCCGCTGACTGGCAGGCAGGGTCCCCACGTTCCCCTTCCTCAGGCGCTGCCTCTTCTTTAGGAAGTCTGCCCTGGCCACCCCAAGTCACAGCCCTCACCCTCTGATGGTCCAGACTGTCCTTGGCCTTTGCCGGGAGTACCTGATGGGGTGATGGCCAGCATGGCAGAGAGCCCAGCTTTGAGTCCAGACTTTTCCTATAGAAGGTTTTTTCTCTCCTAAGGAAGCATAATCTGTGAGCTTGGCCAGTCTGAGGGAAAAAATAATTTAGACCCAGGAACTTAACTAGGTAGGTAGTTGGTGCCGATGAGAGTGAGGCCAGGTATAGTCAGGACAGCTTATCAGGAAGGTCACACTGACTTTGCCCACTGGGTGCCCAAAGTGTGGTATGATTCACGCCCCGGATGCCTGTGGATGGGTCTCTGCTCTTCCTAACTTCCCAGGGCCTTCTGTCTCGCCACGGGTGTAATGGAAAGTTTTAGGTCCAGGACTACATCTTTGTTAAAATCATTAGTATTTTAAAGAGATTATTTATGCCAATAACTGTTCATCTTTTCCCTTAAATGACCTGAGGCCATGACCACAGTTACTTTTATCCCTGCTTCCTTTGGACCCGGGGATTTGGGGGTGCTGGCAGCAGTTTCCTGACACTCAGAGGGCCTTTGAGCAGCAACTATACGGCAAGGAGGTGAGGGGCTCATAGGGAGTTTGCAGGGGAGGGGGAGGGGGCATTTGTCTCTCCAAAGACCACATGAATGATTTTTAGTACTTGACACTTGGATTGCGTTTTCTTGTGCTATTGGACATCACCAAACATTTTTGGGAGCAAGGGCAAGACAAATATCAGTCTCTTGCCATTTGGTATAAAGTTTTTTCTTTCTTTCTTTGGTTTCAATGTCTGCTGCCTCTTATAATGTCTGGGTAATCCAAAAGCATCTGACTGATAAAAAAATATTTCTCGCTGGAGCGCAGAAGCATGAGTTCAGAGACAGTCTTTGCCAAGAGTACATAACTACGTAACGGCTGGCATGTGTGACAAGGGCTTAGTGGTCTTGCTGACAGAAGAACCCATTAGTCCAAGGAAGATGGAAAAGACTTAACTTGGCCAACACTCGTTTGGATTCTCACTTGGAGCATGGACTGGGGACGGGCATGGTGTCTATGGCCCGGGAAAAAGGTGATTTGGGGGGACTAAGCATGGGCCTTAAGTCTCTCAAAGGGAAGGAGGAGAATAAATAGGCTGTGCTGCCCCAGAGGGCAGGGATGGGACTTGCAAGACAGGAGATGTGTGGAGAGGCATATGTGACTCCTGCCGGTAGAAGGCAGACTTTCTAATGGTCAGAGGGCAGCGCCGCCTCCAGTTCTGGGGAAAGAGCAGAAGCTGGAGGAGTGCTCACTCCTGGTGTTGCTAAGAGGGTTCCTGACACGCGTAAGGCCAAATGTGCGCTAAGACCGTGTAGTCTGGTGGTCCTTAATGAAATTACACACACACTCAAAAAAAAAAAAAACCTGATAAGGCCTGACCTTTTAAAAACTAATGATGTTGCTCATGTTTAGTGCAAAAATAATGAAGCAGGAGGAAGGAGGAAAGAATGGTACAAATTTAGAAATTTACGAGACATTTGATTATCACATATCTTGTAAAAGAAATGGTGATTGTTTGTCCAAGATTAGAGTATTACCGGCAATTGGGGTCAGTACTGGATCCTCTTCTTCAGCTCAAGGAAGAATAGCTCCTTCTTGAACAAAGTTAAGCCAGTGCTGATGTGTCGAGGGGTCCGCAATTTAGGTCCCTCTGGGAGACGAGGATGCCTGGCCCCATTTCCATCCATACTGCCATCCACACACAGCCCGTTCCCAATGCATATGATGGAAGCCAGGCCAAAGAAGACTCCCGGGTGCCTTGCTGCGTGGCACACCTCAAAGCCCTGCCTGGTGTCCTCCATCACCTGCAACCCCACCCCCACCGTGTGCCCCCTCTTCTCTGAGATAATGCTGGTTCCTGGGGTGCTACCCCTCACCCTTCTGCTGTTACACAAAGGGCACACTCAGGCAACTCAACAATAAAAGCAACTCGAAGGGAGACCAGCTGTCCTTATAAATAAACATCGCAAGCACATTAATCTGCTGAAAGTTTTTATGAGGGGAAGCATAAAATTTCAAATAAAGGGCTAATGGGAAATATGTCCAAAATGTTGGAACTGGTGATGCTGTACAGTAGGGAACTGCCCAGAGAGATCCATAAAGCAAAATGCAACAGCTGATTCAGTTTTAAAACCCCAGCCCTCTCACTCCCACACCTGAGTTGTATATTTTATCTGAAGGGCTGTTTCATGTTCCAGAATCAGCTCTGTTTGCAAGCGAGCTGTCACAATTTTATGGCCTCGACTTTAAAGAGCAGGACATTTCTTTCCTGGAGAAGAAGGCTAATAGGAGGTAAAACCAAGGATTATGAGCTCTCCCACAAATCCAGGCTAGCAGATGCGCCTCTTTTCTGTAATCAAAATGAATGTTTTCTTTGGACCTGGCTAGGAAGGCCCCTTCAAACATCCCAGGAACAGGAGACATGTGCCAGGCCAGATAATGTATTGGAAGCAGACGGTGAGGAAAGCAGGTGTCCAGGCCTTTGGAGTACCTGCTCCTTTCCCCCTTCAGGACAGGTAATTTAAAAAAATGACAAGGCGATTTTCTTTTTTTAAGTGAAAAATGGGGGATGGCATATGGTTAGCACTGCTCCCTGCCCTGCCCTTCACCTCCGTTAATGGTCTGCTTTCTTTCCCCGGCTGGGGCTACGAGGAGCTCTGTTTTGCATTCTTTTCCTCCCTAGCTTTGTACCAGGCCATTTGAGTCTGCAGGGGAGGACACCCCACAAATAAGAGCCTTTGGAGCTGTGGAAAGAACTTAGACTGGGAAATGAGAATGTGATCAATCCCTGTTCTGTCACTTCCCCCTTTTGCTGGACCTCGGTCAGGTCACTTATTTTCTATTTTCTCATTGAGAACAAAAGGGAAAAACCACCACCCTCACAGGTGCATTGTGGGCATTATGTGGTGGCCCCAGTGAGAGCTCCCATTGGGGCAGAGCCTGCCTGCCAGCGGTCAGGATTAACTGTTGATCATGAACAAATACTCTGCCCTTTGTGATCCTCCATCGTCTTATCAATAAAATAGGGCCAATAACCTCTCTTGGAGTTGTTCAGAGAATTCAAGGAAGCATGCACGGAAAGCGCTTAGCAGAGAGCCCGCCACCTGACAGGTCCTCTGTCTTTACCGCCATTGCTGTTATTTAAGTAGAGATTAGGCTTTTTGGCAGATGGTCTGACTCACCCAAACACTGCACGACTCAAGTCCAGTAAAGGCAAAACCAGACTCTTCAAACCCTGTTCCCCTTGCTCATGGTGGAGCCCTTGTGTGATTATAATTTCAACCCTTCTCTGGCTTTGGCTGCTTCCCCCTCTCAGACCAGCCCCTGCACTTTGGGCTCATCAGTGAGCTTTGTTTGCCAAGCTGGGTGACACTCCATACTGTCTGGCGATTCGGCTTGGACACCCCTCGGGCTGTTTCAGCCCCCAGAGGCCTTAGCCAGGGCCCCGCGTGTTACTCTAATCCTTGCATCCCACGTCCCAGCTCTGCGCTGCTCTGCCTCCCACATGCAGGTAACCTCAACCCCCCATGAAAAGGATAAATGATTAAAGGTGGGTGGGAATCAGTGCCTTCTAGACCTTTCATCTCCTTTCCTATTTTGGGGGGTAGTTAACTTCCATCACCTACTCTACTCGTTCCAGTCTGACAGCAGCGCAGAGCAGAAGAAGCACAAGCAAAATAAACAGATTCGCTAACCACCATGGGATGAATGGCAGCCGAGGGTGTGAGTTGATGACCCGCACCCTGCAACATTCCCTTGGCAGGTCATCCCTCCTCTAGGCTGAGACGGACCCATCTCACCCTCTTTGCTCACACTGCCTGCTTCGTGCCACCTCCTGTGGCTCTTTAGTTTTCCTTGATTTTGTTTGTTTGCTTTTTGGTACCATCTCTCAAACAAGGCTGAATCTGTGGAGTGACTACCATGGTCTAAACCTCCTTGGTCCCCATATCTCCCGTCACAGAGCAGAACCTTAATAAAGACTAAAATAAGGGAGCCCAGGCGTGGAGAGGCCATGCTTGGGGTGATCAGTTGGGGTCTTGGTTTCCTTCCATGAAGGGGGAGGCCTCAAGGTCTTCTCCTGTCCCAGCCACTGCCTGCACACAGTGGCTGGGGACCCGGATGAGAACCATCTAGCTGAGTCCATCCAAGCCCTAAACCTAAGATAAAAGATAATATAGTAAGCAATCAATGTTTGGGGTAGCTTATTGAGCAATAATAGATACTTAGATCACCGATCACTTAAACAGTCCCTTTGGCTGTGTGTATGGTCATGAGAGCCACAAGCCATGCCCCTTGGAGAGGCCTAAAATACCACCATCAGCTGGTGGTGGGCAATGGCTCCATGCTGTAGCAGCAGCATCCTGCCCGACCTGCATGCCAGGCCTCAGGACCAGCAGAGACCTTGGGCAATGGGATTCCTCTGGCTGGACACCTTGCCTGGGGAGGCGTTGGTTGCCTGGCCCTTGGGGAGTGACCCACCCTCTGTTCTCCGGCTGAGTTAGGAAGATATCCAGGGCCAGCTGTGTGCTTTGGAAAGCTCCTTCTTCAATTCCTCGCCTCTCTCCCCTGTGCAGGAGTAGACGATTAACCTCCAGTTTTACACTCTGGAAATCCAAGTACCATACAAGGTTCAGTGTTTGTCAGGTGCAAGTTCTTCATTTGGCTTTTAGCAAATGTACAATAACAAAACTTGAATATGCAGGTCCTCAGGGGGTGAATCTGGGACTCGCAAGAGTAAAGGGGTTTCTAGTTTCTCTCTGGCTTGTGCTCAAAGTCCCTACTCTCCCTGAAGAATGGGTATGAAGGCTCAGGTTACGCAATGTCTGGGAAAGGAGACTTGGAAGCGAGGACTGAGGTTCCCCAGAATTACAATACATGCCCTTAGCTAGCAAGCAGGTGGTCAGACAGACAGGAAGGCCAGGGAGGGCTGTGGTGAGGGTGTGTGATAAACACGGTACGCTCTTCCAGGATGGGTTTTCAGCAGCTATGCTCAGCTGTCAGCCCTGCCATAGACTGAAGATGGGCTCCCCGCCCCCGCCATTCATAATTTGAAGCTCTAATCACTAATGTGATATTTGCAGATGGGGGGATAATTAGGTTTGGATGAGGTCATGTGGATGGAGTCCCCATGATGAATTCGTGCCCTTACAGGAAGAAACCAGAACCTTCTCTTCCATGTGAGGACACAGCAAGAAGTTGGCCATCTGCAAACCAGGAGGGCCCTTCCCAGACACTGAATTTGCTGGCACCTTGATTTTGAACTTCCCAGCCTCCAGAACTATGAGAAATATTTGTTGTTTGAGCCTCCCAATTTATAATATTTTGTTCGAGCCGCCTGAGCTAGCTAAGACAAGTCCTATGACCCTATTGTTAACTTTGTCTCATGGGTCAAGATGAACCTAAGGGATCATCTCTTCCAGACTGATCTGCCTGTGGGTGAAGACCTTCGTGGCCTGGGAACTTACTCAAGGTCACAAACGCCCTTCACATCATGAGTGTCCTGCCACGGCAAAGCCTTGGCTTTCAAATCAGAAAGACATTGGCTTTTACTGGTCACTGTGTTCACCTACAGTGAAGAAAGTAGAGAACAGGGTCAGTTATCCAGCTAATCCATCTAGTAAACCCCAATGATAAAAGAGGGAATTTCTTGATAGGTTGGTTCTGCATAAGGATCAGAAATCCCGGGATGTATGCTCAGGATTTGGGGCATTTTTAGGCATTCACCCAGAGACAGAAATAATCATGCCCCCACGTAATGGAGCCCAGTTCTCCTGGAGCGTTAGAATTCATAAGAAGCCCAATTTCAGAGGCTCTGCAGATAGATACTTAAGTTCAAGTTCAGGTTCTAATACGACTAGCTGTGCCTCGGTTTCCTCACCTGTAAAATGAATAATAGTAGCACCTCCCTCTTGGGATTGTCATATGGCTTTTTATTGCGCTCTCTCTCACTCCGTCTTAGAGAAATTCTTGATTATTAGTTGCAGTGCTATCTTTTGTCATTATTTTCATCTGAAACTTTAGTTTTCTTCGTTACTAGCCATGGGCAGCTTATAGCCTACAAAGGTTACACCATGGTGTGTTTTATTTTGACAGCATATTGCTTAATAAAGGGTTGAAATTTGCATGTGCTTGATGGGGTACCTTCTCTCCATCTTACCACGGTCTCCACCGCTTCTGCTTCAGACATTTCTGTAGGCCTGTGCGTTTGTAACTTACGGTCTATTAGGAAGGTTAATTGGATAGGTTAGGGCATGGCGTTCACAGGAATAAGGATCTCTGATGCAGGAGATGATGTCTGAAGTCAGTAAAAGCGTTTTTGGAGTGCACCATAGCAGTGATCAGCCACACCACTCTTCTTCTCCTTCTGCTGTGGCACCTGTGCCTGAGGCACGCAGAATGGGAGCCAGAGGAGATGGAAGGAGTGACTACCCACGTACAGATACTCCCACGTGGGTGCACCTACTCTGAAGGCTGGAAAAAACCGAAGTCCCAGTTCAAACAGAAGGACAGGAGGCGTTCCCTCTTAAGAAAAGGCAGCCTTTCTGTTCAATCAGGCCTTCAGCGGATTGGACGAGGCCCACCTACATTAGGGAGGGTAATCTACTTTGCTCAGTTTACTGATTCAAATGTTAATATCATCCCAAAACACCCTCACAGACACAGCCAGAATAATGTTGGGCCAAATATCAGGTACCCCATGGCCCAGTGGACATGTAAAAATGACTATCACACATACACTCACAGATGCAGCCCCAGTTCGCAGCCGTACCAGTCTAGTGCTGTGGGCGGTGCATGCCTTGTGGCTTCTTCAGTGTGCTTCAGAGTCCTTGGTGGTATTGGGTATTCTTGCTCCTGATGGGGGCCGTGCATTGTGATGCTTGCTGTTTGGGGGCAGCTGGCAGCCCCAGGGGTGGAGCCCTGTGGCTGAGGCTTCCCACTCATAAATGGCTCAGAGTGAATGATTTCTCTTAGCTGTGGTTTCCTTGCAGGGTGATTTTCTCCAGATTCTAGTGGGATGGATGGGCTGTTTCAACACCTGCCACAGTAGATGGGAAGAGAACAGTCAGGAGGCTGTGGCTTAAAGCTTCTTTGTCTTCATTCCCAGCTCTGAAACACGTGCTCTGAACAGCAGGCATACGGCTCCCGGTTCTCAAACAAGTCTGCCCCTACTGTAAGAACTTAGGGATCTAATCCAAACTGCTGCCGTGACCTATGCTACAGCTGTGGTGACACCAGAATCTTAGCCCACTGCACCGGGCCAGGGATCAAACCTCGGCCTCCGCAGCAACCTGAGCCACTGCTGCTGGATTCTTAACCAATGTGCCACAGCAGGGGGACTCCCTGACCAGGCCTTTTAGCTGGTGAGGATTGTCCTCATCTCTGATCCCTCTTTTGCATTTATTCCTCCTGTTTGTCTGTTTTGGCCTCTGGCTACTCAAAACCCACTATCTTGATGGTCCATAAGGCCTGTCACCTCCCCACAAGTGCCTTAGCTCCAAAAGTAGCCTCTTCCCAAATCTACTGAATCATAACACTAGGGAAAGACATCCACTGAAGAAAATTCCTCTGAAGCAGGAAAGGATAGATACAGTGTCTCCTTACCCATCCCAAGGATGCAGAAAAAAGTGGTCTTCTTCCCAGCCTATCCCCTGTCTCCTAGGTACTGTCTCCAAAGACGCGGGGTTCTTAGCGAACTTCTGGAAGGAGACTATGCATATCTAAGCACATGTATTCTTTTTTTTTTTTTTTTAAAGGAAATGGTAGCATTTTGTACAAAAATGTCTATCTTTATGTCACATTACTTTTCTTGGAGATCATTTCCTATTAGGACATACAGAACTACCTAAATATATTTACAGCATTATATTATTATACTGCATTCATGCACTTTGATGTTTTACTCTTCTATCAATGTACATTTGGGTTGGTTTCCACCTTTAGCATTTACAAAAACAGTACTGCCATGAATATCGCAGATCTGAAAGCTGTGGGGATAAGTCCTAGAAGCAGACTTGCTGATTCAGAGGTAACTGCCTTTGGGATTTTGATTCCCATTGCCTAACCGGGCTCCATCAAAGCTGTGCCAGCTCCACGTGCGCCCTGCCTAAGAGTGCTGATTCTCCACATTTGCACCAGCATGATGTGGTGAAAACCTTTTTGGCTTTTTGCCAGTTTGAGAAGCACAGAGTAATATTTCAAGGTAGTTTTGATTTGGATTCTTACATTGTGAGTGAGGTTTTGCATCTTTCCTGTATGTTTGTACGTGCATCTGAATTTCCTCTTCCATGCACTGTCTGTTCCTATCTTCTCTCATTTTTCTGTCGCATTATTGCTCTTTTTCTACTGATTTATTGGAACATATTGGAACCGGGGGAGGATTTCCCTTCTCCATGCTTTATATTTCTGAGTGGCAGGACATCAGTAAAGGGAAGTCTTGTCTTCTTTCTGATCCCCTCCCCCTCACTCAGCGCAACTGTGGAGAAGGGAAGTGAATTATCTGATGGGTAAGTTTGGGAAGAGGGGGAAGACATGCCTCACTTTTCTCTCCTTGCCCTTTGGGATCTGCCTACTGCAGACCACAGGTGCTCCCGGTGGCCCTTTCTACAGTCAGCTTAGTGACAAAGGCCCTGCCCTGCAGGCCCTGCAGGTTTCCAGAGCTGCCTGTGACGTGGGGGCAGATCTGCTTCATGCCATGGTCTGGCATCAGGAGGCACATTGTTTGCACATCTAAATTATGTGCTCCAAAGGCTTTGTCAGTAGTGAAGCTGGTTTGGTGTCCTCATTTATCTGTTCCTGTGGCTACTACAAGTTGGTTTGGAATTTTGGGAGGAAAGCGGATACTATTTATTAGATTTCTCATATTCTAAAGGAGCTATATAAGTTTTAAGGAAATTTATCTTTTATCTGTGATGCAGGTTCCAAATTTTTTTCCCTAGATTTGATTGATCTTTTCTTTTGCTATTTGGTGTTTTTCTTCTTGATATGGAAATCTAGTCAAAATTATTGGTCTCATATTTTATGGATATATAGATTTTGTGTTATGCTTAAAAAGGCCTTTCCCTTGCTGGATTATAAAATATGTTTTCCTGCATTTTCTCCAGGTAAGCTTCTGCTTTTATTTTTCATGTTTAATCCTTGTGTGGTCCTTCCTGGGACGGCAGGCTACTGGAGTGTGGACCGACTCTGAGGGACTGGGGCTTTGGGAGGTGGCAAAAGGAGCGCTTCTGAGGGAACCTGGGCCCCATGCCTGCGCTTGGCCTCAGTGCTGTGTCGCGCGTGCCGTCACGGGCCAGACGTAGGTCTCAGAGCGGCCTGAGAGCTCAGCAGCCTGAGTGGGGAGGAAGAGGGGCCCGAGCAACCTCCTGCAGGGGCCCAAGAAGGGAAGGGGCTTTCTCAGCTGACCCTGTGGGTGGGATGGCAGTGCGATGGGAGCCCAGGCCTTTAACCACAAGCCAAGGGCCTGTTTTCCGGACTCAGCGACCCAAACCCGGACTCAGTTGAACCAGATAGCTCAGCGGACAGCGCGTCCCGCTCTGAGGCTCGTGGGCCCACACCTCTCCTCGCTTTGAGGTCTGATCTGGCCGAGCGCAGATTCCTGCTCAGAAGATGGGTCTGCCGAGATGACTAGAAAACCAGGGCAGGACTGCAGACGTGGCTTGGCCTCCGAGAGAAAATCAGTGATTTGCTTCCTTTCTTCTGAGTAAAATCAACAACAGGCTGCAAACGTGGGATCACTTAGAGACCAAAGCCTTCCTGCATCGGGTACTTGTTACCCTGTAAGTTCCTCTCACATGTTATAAAGGAACATGCCTCCGGCGGAGCAGGGGGGAGCTGTGAGCCTCTCTCCTCTCAGCCCCTGGTGACTTAACAACCTGAGGACCAGGTCGCTGAGCAGCTCAGCACGGTCCCACCTGTCCACCAGCAGCCCCTTCCTCTTCTTACCCTGAGTGATAAAAAGGTCTCTAACATTTTGTTTTTCATAAGCATAATTAAACACTGAGAAGTTCTTTGGTTCTCTGATTCTTTTTATATGAATTAGGGTGGGTCTGAATGAGTACGAGGATGCCTTATTATAAGTACTTATGTATTATGTATTATCTTGTAATATCTCTTCTTCCAGTGATACGATCAATTCTGTGTGAACTTTGGTGGTGTTTCCGCCTAGCTTTCTTCCCTTCCTGCTCAGAAAGCCCTGAACAGCCTCTACTGGGGCTCCCATATACGGTCGTACAGGTTGTGCACTGTGCAACTCCAGGAGGTGCCACTGATTTTATAGTCTGTAAGCTGAAAGTCACCCCTGGACCTATGGACTACGGCAGCCCTTTCTCCATCCACTGTGCAGTGACAGTTTACATAAGCAGTTTTAATGCCTTTGTATAATTAAGGACTCTTACGGTCAGAGCCACCTGGAAATATTTCTTGGGTTACCTGCTATTCTGGATTATCCATGCCTAACTCTTCCACTAATGTATGTGATTAAGAATTACTCCCACTCTTTTAGTTGAGCTAAATGAACAGGATAAGTGGACAATCTCAGACTAAACCGATCCACACTGAGGTGAGAGGGACAATCTGCCACCTGAGTCTTGGAAGAATCTGGGAAGGTTATTTCATTTCTGAGACCGATTTTACTCACTAAAAGGAAGCCTTTGGTTGTAAAAATCAGATCTAGATTACAGACCAGGGAAGAACTTATGTCAGGGTTGGAGAAGATTTGAGGGGAGGGCTCTTTAAAGCCCTTACTCTCTTCTGTCACCCTAGGCCTAGTCAACTCAGCAGCTTACTGGCTGAGGAGAGCTTTTCCACGGAAGGCATTGTCAGGATTTCAACCCTTTGGGAAACCCAGTAAGGTGTCAGCCTCCCACTTCCTGCTACAGCAGCAGAAAAGGCCTGAGACTTATTCTTTGTGACCCTGTCTACTGCGGGCTGCAGACATGACTTAAAGCCAGCCGGTCAGATGCACCGGTTCAGAGCTGGAACGGGGGGTGCCGAGGAGCAGGCACGCTGAGAACCCTCTCTGGCAGAGGGGGAAGCACTAGGACTTGAGGCTCAGTGCCCTGTGGCAGCGGGACTGAGACAGGCATCAGCCGCGGGGTGGTGAACCCTCTGTGGCCTGGTCTGGCACACCCTGCCTGGCCATCCTCAGTTCCAGCCTGTTTCCTGATTCTGATTCTCCAGATTTCTCTGATCTCTGCCCCCCAATCCCACTTCTACTCACCAGAGTCGGCTTCTGTGGTACGTAACATGAATCCTGAGAGAAATTCCCTCTGCTCACAGAGGCCTGAAGTCCTGTTGAAGTCAGGGCGAGCAGCGATGTGCTGATGAAAAACAAACAAAAAAAAATGTTCCCGTTGTGTGGCATCTGGCATTTGCTGATTTCCGTGGTATAAGTACTCCCACCACAGTCGATTCAAAATGTCAACCTTTAAACACCTGACTAGCAAGATTCCTGAATATTTAACAATAGGCTGTCAGGATCCAGGATGCTCCAGCTTCAGTGTAGAACTGCCATCGGAACGTGGCCTTTATAGCCAAGGTTTAGCTGACCAGGTGGAGTGTAAGAAGAGTGGTAGGGAGCAGTGGTCAGCCACCAAGCAGGGGGAGAGAGCAGAGACCAGGCCCGAGCTGCTGGCACCCCCTCAGGCCAGGGAGAGCGACTTTCCTCTCCGGATAGGCGAGGAAATCTGTCTTTGCTCTCAGGCTAAGCCTTGACTGGCCACTAAATAGGATTCTGTAATTGGGTCAGCAGGGCCTCGGTTTTTCCATACAAAAAATAGGATGTCACTTGCCACACTGATGTCAGGAGGCTCTTGTGAGAACCAGGTGTGTTGTGCTCAAGGCCACAGGTCAGCTCTGCAATGACAGCTTACGGCTTCTGGGGCTTCAGCTGAGGGACCGAGTCTCACGGGAAGCCTCTGGCCTCACATGCTTTGTAGCATCTGCGTGGTTCATGCCTGGTGTGTGTGTCTGCGTGTGTCGTGTATGATGTGGTGAAACCGGCCCTGGGGACCTGCAGCCCAGTGTGCCTCCAGGCATGTGTGTTGGATTACTGGTGCTCAGCGGGTGAGCAGACGACAGGATCCTGTTTTAGAGAACACGAGGAGGATTTGAATGTTTAATAAGGAAAGGATGGACAAAACATGCTACAAGAAATCCACAAAATGTCACTGGCATCGGCTGGCCTGCTCCCTCTGGCTAGTGTTGACAGCATTTGGTAAATAGTCTGATTAATCCGTGTCCTCTTGTGACCTAGAAATTCACAATTTGAGTTTGAGTTTGTTCCTGGGATTTCACGTGTTGGCCGGTTGCAGAGAGAAACAAAGAGGACAGTGCATGATTTCCTGGCCTCACATCAGAAAACCTTGTAAGTAGGTCCTTGGCCTCCAGGAGCCAGGGGTCTCCGTACGGCAGCCAAGTTGCCCTGGCTGGAGGTTCTGAAACGCCTACTGCCCTCTGTCCTGCCGGGTCCCAGCCAGCCTGGCTGCACAGGCTGTAATTAGGATTCAGTGTGAAACTCCAAAGGTCTCGGGCAGCTGTGGCAATGCCAAATCCTTAACCCACTGTGCCAGGCTGGGGATCAAACTTGCATCCCGGTGATCCCAAGACACCACTGATCCTGTTGCGCCACAGCGGGAACTCCAGTAGCAACATTTCGTGTTTATAAGGCACGCTAATCCAAGGCTCTATTTCATACCAATTATTTTCCCAGAAAAGGACCGCAGGTTACCTCTCATTTGCTGGTAGCATCAAAGGTTTCTGGCACCCTTGGCTCAGGCCTCCCCTGGCATCTGTCAGGTCTTAAAGCTTCATGGGAGTGTGATGATGCCCAAAGGGTTATTCGACCAGCTGTTATAATTTGGCCCCAAACAACCAAGTGAAGCTTGCAATTCAGGAGTCCTCGGGGCCTGAAATTCCCCTGGAGGCCCAGGACACGCTGGCCTTAGAAGCACAGTGTCAGGCAAGCAGCAGGCGCGGAAGTTGGGTCTCTCAGTGGGCTCACTCACTTCCCGTTTTACCACCTGCTTGCTCCCTGACCCTGTGGCTGAGAACCGAGGGCATCTGCGTTCAGAAGGGAGCCAGGAGAGGGCCTCTGACCTGTGCCCTAGTGTGCAAGGAACGGGCACAATCCCATTGTAGACGCAAAGTGGAAAAAGAAAGGCTATGCTCAAAACACACATTTTGGGGGACAAGAAATTTCCGGAATCATTCCCCTTTCCCCATAAAAAAACATGCTATAGCAGTAGTCTAGCTATTCGCTTAGCCTTGAATTAATGTGACATGCTCCAAAATGACTATTAGTCTGAAGTGAAAACTTTCAAGTCCTTAAAAAAAAAATCCCCTTTTCCCCAAAATAAATATCCCATGTACTCAACCATAGGAGCACGGGATTGTAGACTCAGGGAGCTGGAAGGAATCTTGGAATTTATTTTATAGAAGAAGCAGCTGCCACCCAGGGAGGGAGACTCCTTGCCTGGAGCCAAAATGAAAGGTGAGGACCAGGAGCCCCGGAGCCTCTTGGCACATTGCAGGAGAGGGTAGTGACATCGGAAATTACCTGGGGCTGCAGCTGGGCTTGGTCGGTCGGGCGTCCTGCTTCTACTCAAATGCTACAGGCCTTTGGCCGCAGACTGAGGGGGCCGATGGGAGCCTGAGGGAATGCCATCCTTAGATTTCTGTGCCACTTGGGGCACCCAGAGTCGTTGGCCCCACCGTGGCAGGGGACAGGTCATGCTAGTAAACAGGGTGTGTGACTTTTGTCCTCCAAAGGACCAGAGAGAAAATGCGAAAGAAAGGCTCCACAAATTTCTGCCTTTGGAGATGAGCCCCGGCAAATGCCCGTGACTGGCTGGCAGGCTGGGAAAACATCCTGGGTGCCTGCAGGCTGTCCCTTGGGAATGGCCCAGAAAGCCTCCTGAGGGGAGTAAGCAGTGGCTGTCTTTGGCCTCAAGGCCACACTCACCCGGGAGCGCCACAGCGGCTTGGGGGATGCAGGCAAGAGGACTTGCCTGGGCCCTGCAGGCACCTGGCATTTTGAAAGTGCCATTTGATACAGGGACATGTCCTAGTGGCAGAAAAAACAGCCCGTGGAATGCTCTTTTTTCATTTTCTTTGTGAGTTTAATTACTACGTAATGTGGGTAAGAGTGTCCTCTGCACCCAGGCTTGGGGCTAGTGGGGCCTGGGGCTGGGGAACAGGCAGGGGTATGAGCCATGTGTATTACCGGCAAAAGCACAACAAAAAGAAAAAGAATCAGACTTTTTCCCTGCGGAGGGGGCTGCATACAAAATTCCCCGGTCACAAATTGCTGTGTCTAAATTCCCAGCAGCCTTAGAGAGGCCCGGTGGAGAGCTGAGGCCCAACAGCCTGACCTGGCCTTTTATTGCCAGCCAGCCAGCCAGGCGCCAGCGCCCCAGGGCTCTCAGCACCCACCCCCCACGGGCCCTCCTTCTCTGTGCTCTGTTCCCCCCAGCCTCCATCAGGGCCTTGCTCCTCCCCTGCAGGGCCCAGTCCTCCCCCTGGCTTCTTAGTGGGGATGCAAGCAAAGCTTTGACTTAGGCCAGGCAGGCCCACCTGGTCCCGAGGCCACTGGGGGGGGGCAGCCACATCTCTGCCACTGTCAGGCCCGTGGCTCGTCTGCCTGGGCCTAAGTCTTGGGTCCCATCTCCCCCGGCTCAGCATGTGGACTCTGCCCTGAACTTCAGCTGACACCGAACCTCGTGAATTCTTGAGAACGACTGCTTCCAGGGATGTGTCTACACCCCCAGGACTCCTGGGGGCTAGAAAGTGGAGGCCTTTGTTCCAGAAGGATTGCATTTGAGTTCCTGTAATTGCTTCGTTGGCTGGAGCAGCAGGGCCTCAGCTCAGCTTTGGGGCTCTGGGAGTGTCCTAGGTCCTTGCAGCAGGCACGGCATATATTTGAAGAGAGGGAGAGAAAGACCAGGGCGTCAGGCCCCAGGTGGCTGGTGATGTCAAAGTCCTTAAAGCTCCTTTATCCACATGGAACAGAAAACCTGTCCGGAGACACAGCTGATGAGGGGGAGGCGCGCGCTGTCAGGGCTCTCAGGTGGGGGAGAAGTGGGCTGCAGGCCACAGTGCCTGCACACAGTAGGGCCTAGTTCCTACTTGTTGAATGGAAGACGGGTTGGTGAGTCAGCAGAGCACCTCCGCTGGATTCCGGAGAGCGGTCACAGGCTCCCCTACCCATGGAAGCCAGGCCTGCCAGGACATACCCTTACCCAAAGGCTGGGCTTTAACCATCTCTGATGGTCCTTCAACCTCAAAATCTTTCAACTGCAGTGCAATAGTCTTAAAACAATATTTGGTCACATTGCTTTCCCGTTCAAAAATTTTTGCTGGCTCCCCCGTGTCTTCAGCAGTGTTTTCTAGTCATTAAAAATTGGTTCTGGTGATCATGCTTCCCCCTTGAGAATTCACAGGTCACACTGCCCAACTTAAGGGCCCTGAGAAGACCCATGGGGAAGAAATTGGTTCCCCAGGCTTGACCAGAGAACACTAGGATCTGTTTTTTGTTGGCTTAACACCTATTAGCACACAGCCGAGTATGGGGCATATTTTGATAACATTAACCTATAGTATAAAAGCCAAATGAATTAGTCTTACACTCAAGAGATTATGAAATCTGGCCTCAACCTAAATTCCTCCCTGCCTCACCCCCACTTTCCCCCCCCCCTCACCCCAGGCAGCCCGTCCTTGGGCATGCTCTCTGTTGTGGGCTGAATTATATCCCTGAAATGCATCTGTTGAAGTCGGAACCCCCAGTACCCAAGAATATGACTGCATTTGGAGTATTTAAATTACCTTTAAAGAGGTAATTATGTTAAAATGAGACCTGTGGGTGAGCCCCAAATCCAGTCTGACTGGTGTCCTTATAAGAAGAGGAGATAGGGACACACAGAGTGACAGCAGACACAGTGAGATGAATCACGGGGCGGGTTGGGGTGGGACACAGCGAGAAGGCCGCCGTCCACCAGCCAAGGAGAGAGGCCTCGGAAGAGACCAACCCTGCGGATACCTTCCAGCCACCAGAGCTTCGAGAGAGAGATTTCTGTCTTAGGAGCCCCGAGTCTGGGGTAGGCTTTGATGGCCACCCGCGACTAATTCATGGCGCTCCCCTCTGCTCCCTAAATGTACCCCAGGACATCCGCGTTCCCATGCACGGCTTGGCTTCTCCCCTCTTCCTCCGGGATGCCATTCTCCTGTCTCTGTCAGGGCTCTCGCACGGACTTTTAGCAACAAACTAAACCAAAATAAAATGAAATTCTGATTTTCTTTAAAGGTTTCACTCAAAAGCCTCCCACCCAATAAGCTCGGCCGGGTCTGCTGGGCTCCGGTGAGTCCCTCTCCCTTCTCTGCTCCCTTGGCTGGTGGAAACTTCCATGCACACTTCCTCTCATTCTCCCTTTGGCTGAAGTTGAGTCGAGCATGTTTCTTCCTCTTCCATAACGTTGGATCCCCCGGGGCAGAAACCTGTCCCCACACCCAGCACAGTGCCCGGCACTTACTGCGCTCTATGATACCCTTCTGCATGAACTGTGTCTGTGTCCACCTGCGTCAGGAGGAAAGTAAGAACCTGTGGTCTGCTGGGCATCTTCCAGCCCTTGGATGCTGGGACCAAAACCACAGTCTTTGTCCTGGCTCCAGGGGGAGGGGGGCAGCTACGTGGGGGAGGGAGCATTGGAGGTGGGTCTTGAAGGACAGTAAGAGCTGAAGTCATACCTCTGTGAAGGAGGGAGCAGAGACTACTTTCTCTGAGTTTCCAAATAATTTCATGCACGTTTGGCTCGATGCACAGGAACCCTGTGGCTCATAACCATGATGAGGATGAAGAAGGGCCACGTGCCAGCTTACTGGGCTCTGCTCCCTGGGGAGTTTCCTTCCAGTGACCCCAGTGGAGCTAGAAGGCACGGCGACTGTGCCGCCGGCTGAAGTCAGGACCTTCTTCAGGAGTCCTGGGCCAGGCGACATGTGTCCCGAGCCACTGTGCAAAGTCACCAGGCCCCAGGTGGGGATGGGCAAGCATGGCGGCCGGCCTCACGTCTCCACGCCCCGTGGCCTCGGGAGAAGGGCCCCGTGGAAGGGGAGCTTTGCCACCCTCCACTCTGATCTGAACACAGGTTTTTAATTTCCCTATAATTTGCCCTTGTCCCTCTCCCTGGGCTGGCTTCCCTGTCATTTCATTTCCTGCACCATTCTCATCTTACAGCGGAGGTGAAGGGAGTTGACCTCTCCTTGCCCCAAAGCTGAATAAAATACAGAACAGATTTTTGTGAATAAAAATAGGCTTGAATACCGCCAGCCAGCCACTTGGGGCTCCGCAGGGCCCATCTGGCCTTGCTCTCTCCCAGTCCACGGCCCACAGGGCAGGGCTGCTCAGAGAGACGGTGTTGGGTCTCTGGGCCAGAGCCAAGGGGACCTCAGACAGGAAAGAGGCCACCACCCTCCGAGGGCCGGGCCGGGCTGGGCAGCGGCTGGACAGTTTTCTCCTCGCCCGTGAGGGCCAGCTGTGAGGGTGGAGCGCTCCTTGTGAGGGGACCGAGGAGAAAAGATTGAAATGTCAGCACCTAGTGGGAGAGAAATCTCTGTCTGGAACAGCTGGGACAATTCCAGGAAGGATGCAACCGGAGCCCCTACGAGCAGAATAGAAAAGACTGTGGCTTTAGAGCCAGACAGACCACGTGTCTGTTTGGTCCTCATTCTTTTGTGGTTGGCTGCATTATCTTAGACAAGGAACTTTATATCTGCGAATCTCAGTTTCCTCATCTGTAAAATAGAGACATTAATAATGTAGATTCCATAGGTCAGCCGGGAAAATTAAATAAAGCAGCACATGGAAAGTGCTTGGCACGTAAAAGGTGACCCCTGATCTACCTGCGTCCTTCTTGTTATTCAGGTCTCAGGTTAAAGGTCGGAAGGGCCGTCTCTGACACCTCATTCCACAGTATAATGTAGTCACCTGGTTCCAGTCCGCTGAGTGCCCTGTTGTCTGCAAAGCCCAGTTGTGTTTTTATCTTTTTGTTGATGAGTTTGCCGTCCAGCTCCTCCTAGAAGCCTTGAGACTGGGGCTCTAGCGCCCCAACTCTCTGGCATTGGGTGGATGCTCGGTTATAAGTTATTAAATACACGGATGCAAAACTGATGGCTGCTATTTTGGTTGTGTTGGGGTAACTTTTTAACATATTAATTTATGTTTTCATCCCTCCCTGTATTTCCCTCAATTTCTCTCCCCTTCCTCTTTATATTCCCTCCAAAATATCTCTTCTCGCTCTCTCCTCATATATATATATATATATATATATATATATATATATATATACATACACACATATACATATATATATATCTTCACCCCAGTGTAGTCTCCAGGTATGCTCCCAAAGGAACATTTTTTAGCAAAGCATCAGTTTTGCATTCTGAATCTTCCATAATTTTTTGGTGATTTAGAATACATTTTCCTTTTTTCAATAGTGGGAGTTCTGAAGAAGACTCTTTAAGCAGGTAGACTTTATGTTTTTTTTTTTTTTTTTAATAATAGGTTAAGGGAACACAGAGGGAAAAAACTAATGTCTGGGGTCTGTGTGGAGAGAGAAGTAGGGTCCCTTCCAGCCCTCAGCCTCAGAATTTAACTCCCAAGAGGCAGCACTTCCCTTTTCCCCCCACCAGCTTCCAATCCCTTTCCCACTAAGACAAAACTATGTAGGAGTTCCCTTCGTGGCTCAGTGGTTAACGAATCTAAGAACCATGAGGTTGCAGGTTCAATCCCTGGCCTTGCTCAGTGGGTTAAGGATCCGGCGTTGCCGTGAGCTGTGGTGAAGGTTGCAGACGCGGCTCGGGTCCCGCGTTGCTGTGGCTGTGGTGAAGGCCGGCAACTACAGCTCCTGTTAGACCCCTAGCCTGGGAACCTCCACATGCCGCGGGTGTGGCTCTACATAAAGGCAAAAAGACAAAAAAAAAAAAAAAA
>PVHT021183518.1:7601958-7660317 GCA_004024745.2 Catagonus wagneri
CGTCTTCCACCTGCTAGAGGCCGTCCGCCCTCCTTGCCTTATGCCCCAGCACAGCCTCCCTCTGACCTGCTCACAAGGAAACATTCTATGTGAGTAGCAGACAAGTGAGCCAACAAATGCAACTCTGTGTGGCAAGTGAAGAAGTGTGGAGTCCCCAGGGAGCAGGGTGGGTGCAGCCAAGGCAGGGAAGCCTCCGGAAGCGCCCATGCTTGGCTTCAATCTTCTACCAAATGGTGGAAAAACTCTAAGGCGGAACTGGACCTAACTCATCCCTTCCTTCCTTTGAACCCAAGTTCACTGCTTTGTGCCTGGAAGACACCTGATAAATACCCCTTGCAACGAACTGGTTAGCACTTCCAGAGTGATTTTTCTCTTTGGGGCCACAGTTTGGGAACAGAGCCAGGGCTCTGCCCCAGGGTTTGGAGGATTTTCTTCATTGTTGTGCATTCCCCCCGTCAGAGGAGAATACCAGGAATGTAGCCAGAAGCTCCATGCCCAGTTTGGGGCCTCACCGGTAATGTCCTCAGATGCCGGGGAACTGGATTGGAAACCCTGCCCTTGGTTTCTAGCAGGACTGTAGGTTTGCTGGGGGGGCTGATCAGTGAGGAATGGCTCCCCTTTGAATTTCTTCCTAAAATAATATCCTAGGAGCAAGGGGCTAAAATTGAGCAAGTGAAATACTTGGCAGAGCATTGGGAAGGATTTTCTGGGCGGATCTATTAGCTGTGCCCCGGGGGGAGGGGCTGCTGAGTCTGGGGGTGCCTGGGAGATTCTGGGCTCCAGTCAAACAGTCCCCCTGGCAGTGTCTGCCTGCAGTGTCCCCCGTGGCTGCCTTCTAGATTGTTCTCCTTTGCTCTTACCTTCCTCACGCAGGGCTTCAGAATGGGCATCGCACACGGTTCCAGGGCCCACAGGCTGCAGGGAAAGGCTGATTACAGGGATGTCTGAAGCCAGAAACCCTGGCAGGACAGGGGAAGGACAGGGCTTACCTACCTGGGGACTCAGTGTTTGCTGACAGAACGGGTGAAGGAATGACAGACAAAGGGGGGTGAAGGAGTGGCCCAAGGGCAGGCCCAATGGCGAATCAGGGCTGCCTTGGTTCTTCCCCGGGGCTGTCACCTCCCTCCTAGTCTGGAGGAGCTCAGCATCCTTAGCCCCTCCTGGGCTCTTAAAGGACCCAGAACATATGGGGATGGCAATGCACTGGACTTTATCCTCCTTTCACTGGAGTGCCGTTCTCCAGATCACCATTCAAACTGGGCCTGGCAACCAGTTAGTGGGTAGTGAAATCAATGTAGTGCACGGAGATCCACCTAGCATTAGAAAAATACACATCAAGCATCAAGCACAACTGAAAATACCTGAGTATCTCAGGAATAAGGGTATTACCTGTGAAAAGGTGTGGTAGATGGTATACTAAATGTAGGTCGCGGTGCGCAATGTGTTTCTTAATGTGAGTCAAAGTGAAAAAGGACAGCGCATCCCAGGAGTCGCCGGGGGACGCAGTGATCCCCAAAGTGGGGAGAAGCTGTAGTTCTGAACGAGCAACTTCACCAACTACAAAGAAAAGATACATAAACCTCCAAAATGTTCCTTTCTGGAGACCGTGGGGGCCAGCGGAGGAGCGTTGGCAGGGAATTGGGAGGCTGAGGTTCTGAGCCTGGGTCGGAGTACTCCCTGTGAACTGTGGGTGCATTGCTAACGCCTCTTCCCACCTCAGTTTTCTCCTCTCTCAAATGGGAAGGCTCCCTTGTGTCTGTGCGCACTGCTGCCCTCTGGCGGTGAGGTCTGTAACTAGCTGCAGCCCTGACTTCAGTTTGGGACTGCCGGTGGGCACCCAGAGGTCTGTATTCTTAGGTGAGCCCCAGCCCCAGGTGGGGTGTATAGTACCCTACACGTGTGTTGTGAGTTCTCCGTAAAGGCCCCAGCTGCTCAAATGCCCTGCGTGTTGAAGTAATCCCATGAGGTAGTGGACAGTGCAGATCTTTCACCCAAAGAGCGATTTCTCTGTGACTACTGAGTGATCTTTCAAAGTGTGTGAAGTTCAGCTATGGGAGACTTCAGGCTCTGGGGTCGGGATAGCAGCCTTCACCAGCCTGGTCAGCTGCCGGCTTTCTACAGTATGGGGCGTTGCCTAGCACAGCCAGGTTGAAGGTCAGCATTTTTGGGGTGGCAGCCATGAGGCTCAATTCTCTTCTTGACTTTGACCTTTGCCCACAGCTGGTTTCTTCCCCTGCAGGCGTCTTTAGCACACCTCAGCTGCCAGGGCCAAGGGCAGAGGCTTCCCCCAGGGGAACTGCCTTATAGCGAAATGTGCAGTGGGGTCCACCTGCTTTGGGGTACTTAGTTGTATGCCAGGCATCTGGGTGCATCTGCTGGGTCTGAACAGTATTTTTGAAGCAGCTGAGAGTAGGATACAATGTTTAGAGCGTGGAGTTTATATTAGTCTTGCCTCTTTCCTCGACCTCTTCCTATTTTTGATTGTATCAGTGCCTGTTTACATTTCCAGTGAAGGCTCTAATTAAATTCCCCGTAGTCTTTGACTTGCAAGAAAAGTGATTTTCCAAAAAAAAAAATCTTACTTAAAAAGCATGCTGCATTGTTCTGAGATTTATTTCTAGTAAACTGAAAGAGGACAAAATGTTCCTGGCATTGTCTCTGGATTGAAAAAGGTCCGCTGTGGGCACGAGTAAGACATCTTCGAATCCCCCAAAGCAAATGCCTTGGATCATTGTATTCAACAGGTACTTGATAATTGTTTGTTAAAAGTCTGGAAGACTGCATGGGTGGACTGGCAGCAGTGGCACTTCAGATGAAGCTTCTGGGCTCTGAAGTCACAGAGCAAAATCAGCGTTACACAACAGGACAGGGCGGCCTGGAACCAAGTCCGAGTGCTTTATCCGTGAGTTTGAAAGACCCAGGCATGGCATTGGACAAAATGGAGTTAAAGCACTTTTCAAAACAATCACTTAGCTTATTAGACCGCTGTCTTATGGGGGGTCTGAAGGGCCTGAAGTAGGAGTGTTTTATTTTTAAACAATTCGCTTCCCTTCTGACTTTAGGAATCCCCAGATGGCTTGGTTTTGAGGACATTACCAGTCAACCGCAGCCAAGACGCCTGCTCCATAGACATGGCCTAGACTTCTGGGCTGAGTTCAAAGCAGAGTTCTTAGTTTTATAATAATATAGGATTAGCTTCTCTTTACAACTTCCTGTGCTGGAACCATTTTGAAAAAAAACACCGAAATGTCCATGGAACTTTGAGGGCACAGTGAAGACTGAGAAAATATTTAGTGCATGTTTTGCGTTATTGTTCACATCCTCTCATGATGAATCATGGAGAAAATGTCCCTCCCTTCTTCTCTTGATGGAAAACGGTGTTTATTTCTTAATGGGATGAACAAGGCATTCTTCACCTCTTCCCACCACCAATAAATAGGCTGAAAGTTGGTTCCAGAGATAATGGAACCGGGGTAGTGACGCATCCTTGTGTTCATTTATTGCCATGTCATTTAAACACATATTTAAAAGATATATAACTAACACATCTGTGATTTCTTGAATATTTTAGGCAAAGACTAAAGAAGCTATTTAAGTAAAAACGAAACAAAGAAAGGAAAGCATATTAATTTAAAGAAAATGTATCTCAGTGGACATTGTGAGGTTGGTACCTACATAATGAAGTTTGGTGAACAGATTCAAAGTAAGCATTACTTTTTTGCAGTACTATTAGAAGCAAGACTCAGATTCTGGAATATTGTTTGAAACAAATATTCAGGACCTACTTGGGGGAAGGCTTAGGCATCGTGCGTGTGTTTGGAGGAAGGCTTTGGGGCATGGCCACTCTTTTTGGTTGTGGGGAAATTTTTGACTCTGGGATCTTTCTAGAAAGAATCTCTGAGTCCACCAAGGCAGATCCCCAGCTGGCAGCAGTGTCTGCTCGGCAGAGTGGGCCTCCTCTTGGACTGAGCCTAGATCTCAGAAGAAAGCCAATAGCTCTGCAGCCTTCCCCCTTGCCCACCTGGGGTGTCATTGCCCAGGGGTGTCATTGTCCAGGGGTGTCATTGCCTGGTCCTCAGAGAACCTTCCACGAGGGCTGTGGCACCTCTCCATGTGTCAGAGTGGAGGCCAAAGGAACAGGTGTGCCTTCTACGCACTGAGGATCCTCTCCCGCCTGGGGATGCAGGATGGCGTGTGAGTGCATCTCCTTCAGGATAAAAATGGGGGAGCGGGCTCTGTCTTTACTCACTTCCCTGAGTCTCTGGTGATGGGGAGGCGTCCGGGGAGGGTGCTGAAGAGTACAGCTTAACTGTTGAGGTGTCTTTTCTGTGGAACCTCAGTCTTGACCAGCGAATCTGCTCCTGAGCCTGGCCTTGCTTGGGACCCTGGCTTTCTCGGAGAAGGAGCTCCAAAAGTGCCCAGAGCTGGTGCTGGGGTTGCCATTTGGTGGTCTGGGAGTTGCTGATTGCTTTCTCTGTCACAAAGCCTTTGATTTCCACCGGCTCATGTGTACACATGTGGGTATTCTTGGTGGCCTGACCATTGAGCATAATTAAAAGAAATGATTGGCTTTCTCTTGATGCAAACATCTGGTTTTACTTGAAACAAGATGACTTAGCTGTTTCAGAAACATTCTTGTAACCCTGGATTCACATTTTCTTCTTAAAATATATATTTTCTCTGTTAGGGCAGCATGTTAATGTAAACACTCCGTGTAACTGACAACCGACAGTTTCAGAAGTATGTGGGGCTCCAAGCACCGGAGGAACCGCAAGAATGATTGCGTTTTTGATTTGATCACTGGAAATCTGTTTCAACAGTCACTCTGATTTAAACAATTACTCTGATTTATGCTCCAAACGCTGTAATTTGCAGAAAATGTAACCATGTGAGGACATTTTTCTAGAGTATGTCTTGGCAACTTTGTTTTGTTGTGATGTCATTCCTTTTGGCTTCAAGGAAGCGCTGAGGGAATCGAAGAAGGAGAACGGCATCTTTTCTTTCTGATGGGCTCTCCTGGCTGGCCAGGGGAGTGTTCTCCAGTCTTACCACTCCCAGTCCCTGAGGCCAACTCTGCGGGGTTAAGAACGGCATCTGGGAGAGAAGAAGACCCAAGGTTTCCTGAAGGTCAGAGAGCTGAGCACCAGGAGTGGGTGGCTGGTTGTGTGGTCACCTCCCCTGTCTGCGGTTAAGGAGGGAAAGTGGGAAGTCTGCTCTTGCACCATGTTCATTCTTCAAAGCCCTGGCTGCTGGAGCTAGAAGACAGATGGGAAGTTTAATCCCTTCATTGCCCAGAAAGGAAGATCCAGAAAGGGAAGAAAAGCACCTAGGCGCTAGAGAAAATGTCAGAGTCAAGGGAGGAACCAGGTCCTCGGGTTTCTGATTCATTTTCAAGATTAAAACGTAGCTATGGAATTGCAAGTTGGTTCCGTTATTTTTCCAGGGAATGTATCTTAGTGAAAATGAAATACAGTCGTAAGTCAAAAAAATTAAACAGTCTTTGTTTTGTAGGGTACAGCTTCACAGATCTGGTATGCAAAGTATTAGCGCTGTTTATATGCCACCTCCTCCTGTAAAACCACATCCAAGTACCCTAGCTCGTCAGTGCTGCTGGGGAAAGAGCCATGGAGGGTAATCCCCTGTGGCCTTGCTCTGCCTGCTGGCTCGATGACAGCTCAACTGCCACAGGCCCCGAAGGCGATTTTTATACGAGGCAGCATCATGCCTGTAGGGATGGCACCAAGACCCATGATGGCGGTGGGGTGCCCAGCCTCTCTAGCCATGTCTTCCTAGACCATCTGCTAGGGATCGAGTGTTTTTCCTCTCCAAATTCATACACTGAATCCCCCATGTAATGGCATTTGGAAGTGGGGCCTCTGGGAGGTAATTCGATTCAAATGAGATCACAAGGGTGGGGCCCCCCCAGAGGGACTGGTGCCCTCATAAGAATGAAGTGACCCAGATGCCCTTCTTTCTCCTCCCCATCCCACCCCATTCTCCATGTGAGGATATAGTAAGACGGCAGCTGCTTACAAAGCAGGACTTTCACCAGAACCTGACCCTGCTGGCACTGTGGTCTCAGACTTCCTGGCTCCAGAACTGTAGGAAATAAATTTCTGTTGTTTAAGCCACCTGGTTTATGGTAGTTTGTTATAGCAGCCTACGCTAGGATACCGTGTGTATCCAAACTTCCCTTAGCCCAAGAAGTAGATGGTTCTTTTCAGAGGTCATCTCCTTGATAGCTGTGTGCTTAATAGTTTTTCAATCACTGCTTTAAAATCACTTACATGACTCTTGTTGCTGAGGAGTTGTATGATATGACAAATTCTAGCTCCTCCTCGAATCTGCTGTGTGATCCCAAAGAGGTCTGTCTCTCGGCCATGTCTCAGTGCCCTCTCGGTTAAATGAGGGATCAGGCCACCAAGTGCTAAAGTTTGGCTCCACCACTCCTTGAATCTGTGACTCTATCATTTTGTTCATTTTTCTTATTTCAATAGGGATACAGGTTAATGGGTGGACGGTTTTCTCATTTAGACCTTATAGTCTTGGAGGTGTGAGGTTCATCACGTGTAGGGCCTGGAATGGGGACCTTCAGCTGAAGACGTGCTCACAGCCTGGCATTCCTCTTGGGATTGTCCTGAATGACACTAGCGAGGACTGTTGTGTGCTTCTGAACAAAGTTGGTGTCTGTGGCTCTTGCGCAATGAACGGGAACCTATAAGTACTCATCATCTAGCAAGAGAGTTGGCACACGCCTGGCATTCAAAAATGGTTTGCTAAACAGCCCCGGACTGATTGGTTATGTGACCAATGCACCCTGGAGTAATGTAAGTTTATCCTTGTTAATCCCACTGATGAAAGAAATGGTTCTTTCTTTACTTTCTTAAAACTGATCAGTTATTCCACATGATCTCCCACACACGGGGTGGTGAAAGAAGAAATAAAACTACATTTTGGTCCAAGTGAATAATTTCATCTGATTCCAGCTTTCGTCTCTTCCCATCTCCTACTCCATGGCACTGGGTGTGGGAGGAACATTGGCTGTGTTCCTCAGGCGTTGATGATCCTCATATTTCTGAGGCAGTGTCTCATGGGCTGGTCGGTGTCACTGATGCCTGAGCTCAGCAACTGATAAGACTTGTGATTTTAGCAGTTCCCGTTGTGGCTCAGGGGTTAATGAATCTGACTAGGAACCGTGAGGTTGCAGGTTCAAGCCCTGGCAATGCTCAGTGGGTTAAGGATCCTGCGTTGCCCTGAGCTGTGGTGTAGGTCACAGACGTGGCTCGGATCCCGCGTGGCTGTGGCTGTGGTGTAGGCCAGTGGCTACAGCTCCAATTAGACCCCTAGCCTGGAACCTCCGTATGCCAGAGGTGCGGCCCTAAAATGACAAAAAAAAAAAAAAAAAAGACCAAACTTGTGATTTTACGTCTCTATTCTTAGTTGCCCCTCTTGGCTGACTGTGTCTGCTGTATCTTACATCTGCCTCTGGTCTAAGAGGATTCTGCAGTGGGGTCATTATTCCACCTGCCTTGCGGACTCATGCAGACCCCCGGCTCCCAACTCAGTGGCCCTGCAGATTCCCCGTGGAGGTTCTGTGGGGGTGTCTGTGTCCCAGACACGCCGTGAGGAACCTGAAAATGGCTCAGAAAAGGTGATTCGAGCTTGGTCTTTCCTTAGCTCTAATATGCTTCACAATTAAATTTACTTTGGTGTGGTTGCTGCCATGTTGGTACAAGAATAGGCTTTGTAGTGAATTTAACCTCCAGCTCGAGTCCCAGCTGGGAAACAGGAGGACAAAAGACTCTTCCTTCTGATTTTCTCCTCCAATTGCTCAACACACTGGAGTCTTTTATCTCAGCCCTGCCTCTTCTGCATATTCCCCCTCTCCTGCTAATCCCTCAGGACTGGCAGGGGTGAACTCTAGCTTTTCCTTCCTCTCTGTATTTCCCTTCTCCTGAATCGGACAGCAGGTCTCCAGGCCTGTACACACTATAGAAAAAAATTCTGTAATCTGAATTCCCTCAGTTTTATACTTATCTTCTGCTTGAATCTCCCTGTATCTCTATCTACCTGAATTGCCTTCTCAGTCTTTACACTTAGATGTCTAAAAAGAACCCTAGCATAATCAGTACCAGAACTGTTTAGCTGCCCCATCCCCACATCTGTCCCCTGTTCCCAGCATTTTCACTCTTGGTGACTAGAACTGCCGTCTATTCAGTTGCCCAGACCAAAACATTTTGACTCATCCTTAACTCTTCTTTCTCTTACATCCTACATCTAGTCCATCAGAATATCCCACTGACTAACTTCAAAATAGATCTTGGACCCAAAACATGTCTCCTTATCTCCATGGTTACCATCAGCATCAAAGCAATCAAAGCTACCATTTCTCCCTCTTGGACCACAGCTACAGGGTCCCAACTGCCATTCCTATTCTACTTGTGTTCCCGCAGAGCAGAGGTTCTCATCTGGGGGCGATTCTGCCCCCGGGGGAATTTGGTGATGTTTAAAAACACTTGGTTGTCACTGCTGGAAGGAGGGGTGCTACTGGCATCTAGTGGATAGAAGCCAGGATGCTGCTAACAAATCTCCAAGACACAGGGCAACCCCCACAGTGAAGAATTACCTGACTCCAAATTCCAGTAGTGGCGAGGTTGAAAAACCCTGCCCACCTCCCACCATAATAGCCACGGTGGTCTTTCTAAAGTACAAATTAAATTGTGTCACTTTCATGTTTAAAACAATACGGCTTGCTAGTGCAATAAGAGTAAAATTTGAACTATTTACTCTAGTTTTCAAGGACCCATGGAAACTACCCTCTGTAAACTTCTCATATTTTCTGTTTCCATTCTGCTCTTTTAGAATTCTCCAGCAGTAATGATCTCCGTCTTTCTCTCTAGTTTCCTGAACGTATTCCTGTCTCAGGGCCTTTGCACTTGCTGTTACTTCTGTGTTCCCTAGATTTTGCTTCGTTCCTGTGTCACCACTCAAGCCTTAGGTTAAGTGTCACCTCTTTATTCAGTCTTTCCTGACCTCCCTAAGGCCTACAGGCCCTCTGCCAACCCCTGCAAAACAGACACACACCATATTACCCAGTTGTACCTTCTTCTTAGCACTTAATCATAGCTAATATTATCTCACTATCTCACTTTTGTTTGGTTGTGGTCTGTCTCTTTCCTCTAAATTTCTCGAGGATGAGACTATTCTTCTGGCACCTGCGGAGTGGGGCTCAAGAGAGATTGCCGACTGCATGTCTGACTGATTGATTGTCAGTACACTGAACAGAGCCTAAAAAGATTTAGACCATCTTTTCCTCTGGTCAGTGCCTAGCTTTCAGGCCTTTTTTTTCTATTTTTTTTAAATTTTATGATTCTTATTTTTTCTATTAGAGTTGATTTACAGTGTTCTCTCAATTTCTATTCTACAGCTAAGTGACCCTGTCATACATGTATGTATATATATACACATTTCTAAAATTTTTTTCACATTATTCTCCATCATGTTCCATCACAAGTGACTGGATATAGTTTCCAATGCTATATAGCAGGATATCATTGCTTACCCACTCCAAATGCAATAGTTTGCATCTGTTAACACCAGACTCCCAGTCCAGGCCTATTTTCTTACTGTGAAATCGTATTTCTATAATATGAGCTGAATATTGTCTCTCTCTATGCATTCCTGATAGAACACCACTAGCCTCCCCACAGCCCTCTGTCCAACTAATATATACCTTAGCTGGTTAAGGAATAGGTCATGCTCAGGGGAATGCAAAAGAGAAAAAAAAAAGATGAATCTATTTTTTCAAAATAATACTCTTATTATAAATATAACCAAAGTGTTCAACTTATTATTTAAAAAACCCGCTTTTTCTAGGAGGCAAACCCCATCCTTGTCTCTTTCCTTCCAGTAGATAACAGGACAGGCTCAAGCTAGTTGTCTGTTTGCACCGGTCCTGGTAATGGGATGTTTTTCAGCTGCTCCCTTCTCTACGGCACAAACCTAAGGCTTTACCTAAAGCTCTCTCCAACATCACCTAGAGCTGTTTCCACCGTGATGAAAAGAACGTGTTCCCTTGAGCAGTAGCAGAGGAGGCTAAATGCAGAAGTCATTTCCAATACTAGGCTCCCCTTTACCAGTGTGGAAGCATCCAAGACTTTGGACACAGTAGCTGAGGTTGTTGGGAGTGTGCCCTTTGTGTGTGAGTGTGTATCGTGTGCCCAGACCTGTGTGTGTGCATCACTCCAGAGGTCACAAAATCAAAAATGGGAAAGGATATTTCATGTCTCAACCCAGGAAAGGCTAGTGGGAAGAGAACATTCATGTCATGGATCTAGCGCTGGCCACAGAAACTAGTAGCTTTTGGCAGCTATTTATAGTTTTTATCATTTATTTGCAAATTACTTGGGATCCAATCCATTTAGTAGTTTGTTTTAGAAAAGGGACATAATTCTTTGGATCATCAGTTTTTTGATCTGTAAATTGTGGCTGATAATTCAGTTGTGATGGTCCAAAAAAATACCAAAAGCACAGTCTCCCTCCTGCCCTCCCCTTGCTGGCTAACAAACACATCTGCTGTCCTTGCCTGAAAGTTATGGGGCCTTTATTACTCAGAATGGGGGGTGTGGGTGAGGGAAAACCATGGAGGCTTATAGGATGTGCATTGCAAATGTCAGGGCGCTACTGAAGAGCGGGGGCAGAGCCAGAGGGGGGAAGGGGAGCCTGGGTTCAGTCTGAAGCCATTATTTTCTTGTCTGCTGGGGATGAGGGAAGAGAGAGGATTTGGGGACATATGTAAAGCATGTGAAACACGGTGGTAAGATAGGGAGCTAGGGGAAGACAACTTCAAGAAGGTTCTCTGTGTGTTAGGATGGTGATGTCACTTTGGTATTTCCTTAAGGGACCACATTGCTGATTGGGTCTCTTCTTCTGTTAGTTCCAGGGCTCCACAGAGGTTCCTTTAAATGTGACATCATGACGAGATAATCCTTTCAAAAGTAGGACCAGAAAACCAGACTTTATTCAAGTTAGAACCAATTTGCCCTGTTCTTGTGAGGATTAAGTGTGACTTTTATGTGTAAATCTTCAGCACAGAGTCTGGTAAATATTAAGCACTAATAAAATATAGCTACAATTAGAATATTAATCACAGTCTTCTCTCTCAAAGACTACTGACTTGACTCTCAAGAGTTCACCATCTCTTTCATGTGGCATTTAAGACCGTTTGCCATACCTGGTATGGATTTTCCCTTGGCAGTTCCTACCCCAGGTTCTGTTAGCTCAGAGCTGCTTATGAATCTAGGACTAACTTCTCAAGGCCACTTTAAGATCCAGAGAAACGAGGTTCAGCTTGAAGGATACCTAATTCCCTTCTTAGGAATGACTGGGCTTAGATACTACGGAAATAGCTTTGTGTAAGCAAGGGGGTGACAGCTGTGTTGAGTAGTGGATGGGTCACTTGGATTCCAGTCACGGGGATGCCGTATAGCCTGGGATTCCAAGAACGCCAACCTCAACCCCTTCCCCTCTGCCCACCCTCCTCGCTCCTACCCAGCACTGAACTCTACTAAGGTCCAATCTCGTTCAGTGGCCCTGGGAGGGAGATTTAGTTCTCCCCAATCCCACAAGGCATAATGTAAGTGTGGCCAACTTTTAAAGAGAAATTATGATGTCCTCAGGCCCCTGAGGCCTTGTTCTCACCTTGTTCCTCGTGTGCTGAGCTCAACCGTCCCTTCGTCCCAAGGGCAGGAGGTCCGTCTCTTTTCATGAGAAGCAGTTTCACAGACGGGTGAAAAGTATAGACCCAAATACCAGATACTTAGAGCTGAATTCTAAGCTTCACCACTGATGACCCTGAGAGAGGTACTTAATCTTTTCACATCTCAACATCTTCATCTGTGGAACGTGGATATTGATAATATCTATCGTGTAGAGTTGCTACAAGCTTAAATGAGGTAATGTTTAACCCTGCCTGGCCTGAAGTGATTACTCTGTAAGTTTTGTGGGGGTGAGAATGGTGGTGACGATCATGGTGATGATGATGGTGACGATGATGGTACGGATGGAGGCTGTGGTGACGACGGCGGTGTTGATGACGGTGATGGAGGAGGTTGTGGTGGCAATGATGCTGATGATGCCGGTGATGTTTCTTTTCTCTCGTGCTCTGAAGCACCCAGGCCTAGCCTAGAGTTGTTTGGTCTCAAACTATCTATTGCATGTCACAGCCTGGGCCCACAGCTCTCCCTAAGGTATCTTTGGGAGGTGGTAGCATTCTCTGAGCTGGCTCCTTCCTATGGACAGTTATGGGTTAGTCCTAGGAAGTAATGGGAGAAGAAGGATTTATGTTAATGCTTCAGTGAGCAGAAGGTAGTGGAACTGAGTGAGGGGCGTATAGGCCCTGCGGGGACATAATGCTGAACTAACTCACATGGTAACAATTACCGGCTATGCCGAGGACTCTTTGGCGATGAGTTCCTTTTCCTTCTTGAGAGTAGGTTGCCCATATTTTTGTGAGAATACTCAAAATAGCTTTCAATCCAAATATTTGACAGTTGTTGATCTGGGCAGGTTTTGGACTGGGCAAAATGGGTCACTTTCTACTATCGCCTCTGTACCCTGTGTTTAGAGCCAGAATACCAGGTTTGCTCTTGGCAGGGGGGTGTGGGGGGATCAAAGGCTCTTAAGAAAACTTCCATTTTTTGTATTAGGAAGAGGCCATACCCTGCTGGAGGTGGACTGGGTGGGAAGCTGTGAGCAGGGGTCTGTAGAGGGAGGCTGGCCCCCCCAGAGCAATTTGGTTCCTAGATTCAAGCAAATTTCATCTAAATTCTGATCTTCTCTCCCAATAGCCTGTTCCTAAAGGTTGTAGTTCTTTGACTCAAGGATTTACTGGATGGACGGTGAACTTATAGGAGGGAAAGGAACATTTGGAATAGCCAGAAGAGAGGGCCCTAGATTAAGCCTGAGCCAGTGACTGAGTTTTGTCATCTGGGGATGGACTTTTCCTCGGGAAGGTGTCTTCCACAGTTGACCACAGAGATGATCTAGCTCCATGAACAGTATGGGAACACAGACCTTGCTAACATGTGCATTTCTTACTAATTATGACCTGATTTAATTAGAGGAGTTAAGTGTATTGTATTGACCCTGGCTCTTCAGGAACCCTAGAGCCCTAATATGATCAGGTGATCCCTGGCCCTTGGTTCATAATTGCATCAGGAATTTTAACTACTATGGAAGGGAGATCGGAGGTTTGTTCCTGAGGCTGCTTGCGTATCACCTCAATGTTAGGAAAAATGGGTCAAAATGGAGATCCCAGGAAGAGGGATGAAAGAACAAAGAAGACTCGTACTCTCAGGAGAGGCAGGGCAAGATCTGTGGGGCTGGATGGCGGGAGATGGTTGCTGACTTTCCTGAAGTGGAGTCTCCAGTCTGGCTGGCCCGAGGGCAGCTCCAGTCCTATTAGACACCAGGCAGGCAGAAGGTGTCAAATATTAAGTACAGTGACCTCTCGTAACCTCGTTTTGAAAACTCAGACTCACCCCCTTGGCAGGTGTGAAGGCCCTGCTCACTGATGCCACGAGGTCCTCTGTTAACTTCCATTATGCTCCCTTTTGTCTGATGCCAATTTGAGTGTTTTTTTTTTTTTTTATCAGCAATCTTGATAAATCATTAAGACACGTGAATTTCTCACATGAAGAGAGAGGCATTTGACATTGTGGCAGGCTCTGGCAGCTGCAATGTTTAAATCACGGCCTCTGTTTTCCCAACATGCAGTCTGGTACAGGAGAGCGATGCATAAACAGGAGATGACAGTGAAGTGTGGGCAGCGCAGTGCACAGCTGTGTGTGCGAGAGTCACAGATTAATGAAGAGAAGGGGGCCAAAGAGGGCAGAAAAGGTGGTGCTGCCCAAGCTGGGTTTGAAGGATTTCTAGCAGTTCAACGGGAGAGGCGGGGCCAGAGACGGGGAGATGTTGAACGGGATGTCTGCAGGGCTTCCAGGCGGCAGAGTCTGGCGTCGTCTTGGTGTGGGGTGAGGGGAAACGAAAGACCCGGGGAGACGGGGCCGGGACCCGGAGCTGTATCACACTCGCAATGTGTGGTCGCTCAGGGAACCTTTCCAAGCTGGTCCATTGCTCTTGCATCTTAAAGTTTAGAGATCTGGACAGGTGCAAAATCCTTTTCCCTCTTTCCAGCAAAGGTATACTTTGAGTGTTATCTTCTGACCTAACAAAAGACCATCACCCATTCTAAAACAGAATTTTTAAAATATTTCCCGCTGAATGTTCTCAGCATTGAACTCTGAGATTTCAGAATTAAAGCCAGATGGAAACAGGTCTGCTTAAGTGGTTTTCCGCCCCACCTCCTCTCTCCCAACACCGACATCGAGCCTTTGCTTGTAAGCAGAGATGAATGTATGGAAACAAGAATGGGAAATGGTAAAAATGTCCTTATGTCAGGACACTGGCATCATCCGATGGTGTGACTCTTCTGGCTTTCTGTCAAACGTGTGGGGCAGCAGCAGGGACGTGTGCTGGGGTCTGAAAATGGATCTCCCTCGATAGCCAGTCACAGCTGAGAAGCCCACTCAGTTCGGAAGAGGCACATAGGGACCTCGGGGAATTGAACCCCGCCCCGCCCTCCTCGCAGAGTCCCACTTCTAAGGCCACCTCCACTAGCCGAGCTCACGCCGGCCTCAGGTGTAACATAAAACACGGAGCAGCACGGAACCCTCTTTTCTCTTTCAACTGCGATACAAAAGAAGCTGTAACATTTCCTTTGAAAATGCATTTCAGGTTCATGTTTTCTCCCCCGGGGCTGCCTTGGACGAGGACTCCTCATTTCAGGCCTAATTTAATCCAGGAAGTACCTGGGAATCCGGCAGTGTCGGTCACAACCAGCAACCGGAAAGCTGATCTGAATGGTTTGTCTGCTGCTGGCCTTGTCCATTTCGGTCAGGAGGTCTGCACCCAGGCGGCTACTGAACACTTGCTTTCCGCCAGCACCCGTGTACTTGCCGTCCCTGCCCCACCGCCATCCCCATCATGATCCCCACCGTGCGGGCCGGGAGCCCTCGCCCTGGGACCTGTCCTCTCACGGGAGGGCTGCCATTTCTCCTTTCCCCCTGTCCTCCTGCAAAAATAGCAGCAGCAGAGGTTGGCCTAGTGACACCCTATAGAATCAGATAGAATGAGCTTCTAGAACTGCTTTCCATGGGAGGGGACTGCAGGTCAGGAAGGCACGTGACTCCTTCTGCAAATAAGAGAGATCGGTCAGCTCTGTACTCTTCTGAATGCAGCAGCCCCTGGTTGTTTGGGAGTGTTGTGGGTCCAGAAACCACTTCCTGAATCAGAAGTGTAATGACATGTTCCTTGATGGGGCCAATGGGATTGTGGTTTTGAATTTTAGTTTTTAAGGAAAATCTAGGATGCTAGGGTATTGAAGAGAAGGCCAAAAAGTGTGGGTTTCGTTTCCCAGAACGGAAGGCCCTGGTGGCTCAAGGCTTACGGGTCGCCTCTCAGCCTTTGGAGCTGTTCTCAGGGCAGGCGCTCCCGAGAATATTCAGAGGAGGCCTCTGGGATGACTCCCTGTGTCCTGTTGGAAATAAAACTGCTCACCTTCTAGAGCCTGAGCCTTGCCCAGGTGGACGATGATCCTGTGTCCCTTTGAAGCAGTGGTTCTCGGCCGGGGTGATTTTGCTCCCCGGGGATGTTTGGCAGCGTCTGGAGATATTTTTGGTTGTCATTACTGGAGGGAGCTGCTACTGGCATCAAGCTGAGAGAGGCTGGGATGCTGAGGAACATCCTAGAAGACACAGGGTAACAAAGAATTATCCAGCCCCAGCAGTCCGCAGCACCGGGGTGGGGAAATTCTGTTTAAGGAGAAGGTCCAGGAAAACTAAAGAAACTGCGGCTGGTTTTGATGGGAAGTCAGACCAGGGCAGGGAGACAGAGGCGGAGGGGATGCCCCGCCAGTGACGAGCCTGGGAGAGCTTCATCAGATACCGAACTGGGGAAATTGGATGGGACTTGCACAGAAATAAGCCAGATAAACAAAGAAGTTACAGTCAGAACCCTGTTTTGCTTTTATGAGGGCCTCTTTCTACTTCTACAGCCTCAAGGAAGGACAGCTGGAAGGCACCTGGTCCTGGCCTCCCCGGGGTATTTAGGGGGCATGAGTAGAATCAGCTTCCACTGCAGTCTGCATCAGATGAGGCGCTGGGTTCTGACCACTGCTGGAGGAGTTAGCTTCCTGGGAGAAGCTGGCAGAGATGGCCTCTGGCACTGCCCGCAGGAAGCTGGACATCTGCAGTAGGGGCTGGAAGGACTGAGCTTTGTGGATTAAGTCTGCTCTGCAAGCCTGAGTGAGATACTGGTTCTGTAGCCTGTGGTCTCAGATCCCAGAGCCCGGCTGAGTATTTTTTTCATGCAGATAGTCCCAGCTTGGCCAGGACAGCGCAGCCTCTCCCCTCCTTCCCAGCCCCAAGGACCCAGGGAGGGACCACAGGCTTGTGTTACAAAGGGCAAGTGATTGTTCCCAGGCTTGGCCTCGTACCTGGGCCAGGATGACAAACTCTCCTATAGTGTCAGCAGATGCAGAGGGTCCTGGCCCCACACGTGCCCTCTTCCCTGCTGCTGGACAACTCTCCTATCCCAGGGAGAGAAAATATTAGCAGCAAGATTCTGGGCAATATTCCAGTAACTTCTCCCCCATTTATTTCTGGCTACGCTTTTCCGGTGAGATTGAGCATACTGGCTGCCGATGTTATGTGAGCTCAGAGTATGTGCCCCTTGAACAGGGCAGAGACTCGTTGCTATTTACCTCTGTATCCCCACCCCCAGTGAGTCCAAAAGTGATGCTGTTTATAGGCTGGCTGGCTGGCTGGCGAGGAGGTGGATGGATGGGTGGATATGTCATGAAAGATGAACGTTTCACAGTTTTTCAGGGCATTTGTCAGTTGCCTGCAAGGTGGATGATGTTTAGCATCTCTCCCTGCTATCTCCCACCTCAGGGATGTCTCTGGGGACAGGAAAGGCTGAAATGAGTACAAAAGGAGAATCTAGGAGGGAGCCATGGGGCCATGCGGTGCCGTGGTTAGTATTCTAGGACCGCCTGGGCCGTGACTGGACTTGAAGAAATGAAAGTCGGCTTGGGGAATTACGATGCTGCTGACAGACGCCTCCTTGGATGTCCGGCTCCGCCCCTTTTCCAAGGAGTACCGGCGAGCGGGGCACGGGACCCGCCTCCGCGAGGTCTCTGTTTTGGCGGAGGAGGCTGATCATGAACATATAAAAGGTAAATACTCAAACTAAGCTTTTGGCTCAGTTGAGGGTTATTTGATTATAAGAAACCAAAACTACTCAAATGAACTTAAGCGAAATGGGAGGATAAACAGTAAGCAGAGAGGGGCTGGACGTACTGCCAGGCTTCACGGAGTCTGAGTTTCCGGGTGGTGCTTGTCAGGCTGTGTGTGTCTCGCTCTCTGAGATGACTCGTCCCTCCTCTTCGCTCCTCTCAGCTCCAGGCCCTCCCCTGTGCCTCCTCTGTGGGGCCTTTCATTTCTGGGCCTTCAGAATCTCCGCTTGCCCGCGGCCTCAGGTTGCTCTGACAACTGCTCTGGGTCAAGCGCTGCGTAAGTTTTAGAGCCTCCAATGTTTTTACTATAGTTTCTGTATCTCTTGGTTCAAATTCTAAAGAGAAAGAAAAAAAAGAGAGAGAAACCAGATGGGTCCAGCCGGGCTGCTAGTCACCCAGGCTCACAGGTGGGGCTGGGTCAAAACTCACAGGAAAGGGGCGTGTGCAGTGGGGGATGTTTCAGCGAAGAGATGCAAGAGATGTTGCAAAACGGCGTTGAATGAGTGAGAGGAATTCTCTGGGGTTGTGACTGACAGGTGACATGTGAGGAGGACTCTAAGGTGACAAGCCCGTGAAATGGGGAGTATGAAGAGAGTGGGGCGTTAGGTAGGTTTGGTGTTCGTGCTGGGGAATGAGGAGAAAGGGGAGTTTAGATTCACCAAGACGATTCTCTTGTCAGGCAGGTCAGGAGGAGCGGAGGCTGGCGGCTCCCCTGTGGGGGGCGCTGTGCTGACATATAAGGGTAGCTTCTTTAGGACCGACACCTGGCTCGGTCTCCTGGGCTTCAGAGATTAAGACCCTTTAGAGAAAAGGTGAGGCCACGGTTTCTTACCGTGCGGAGGGAGAGAGTCGGGTCCCACGGTTTCTTCCAGTCTTGCCCCAGGAAACTTGTCCCAAGTTTCTTAAGAGAAGAAACTTTTGAAACAGAGTCACTTTGCTTTGGGAACCCCTCAAAAGAGCTCCACTCATTGAAATCATCTGCAGTTTGGCTGGAAGCTGCGTGAATAGTTGGGAAAGCCCTAGTTTCAAGGCCAATTCAGAGATGAGAAGGTGACCACAAGGATGAAGTCCAAGAAGCATATTGGAGAAAACAGCAAGGCAAGTTCTACAGCCATGAAGAAGGGTGTGCGGGCTCCTGGGCCCCAGGAGAGAAGGGAGAGTCAGGGGCTTAAAGCCCCTGTGACTTTCCAGGATGAAAATGCAGGGTCAGAGGTCACCAGGAGCGTGCTTGTGGGCCCGAGTGGTCCCCAAGAGCAAGACAACCTATGACCTTCCAAAGACGGTCCGGGAGGAGTTTTGTTCTGTACCAGATGGATCCAGTTTAACTCAGAAAGCATGTTCAGGGCTGAGCCGATTCCTTGAAAGAGAAAAGACCGTCTTTCTCCCTCAGAGACTCCACGACAGCAAATTAAGAAACTGCTTGACCTACTCCCCCCCGCAAAGCCATCTGATTCAGGTGATAACAATGAGGAGGGTAGGCATTCCCATTGCGGCTTAGTGTGTTAAGAACACGACATTGTGTCCTTGAAGAAGTAGATTCGATCCTGGGCTTTGCTCAGTGGGTTAAGGATCTGGTGTTGCCGCGAGCTGTGGTGAAGGTCCCAGACGCAGCTCGGATCCCGCATTGCCGTGACTGTGGTGTAGGCTGGCAGCTGCCGCTCTGATTAGGCCCCTAGCCTGGGAACCTCCATATGCTGCTGGTGCAGTCCTAAAAAGCAAAAAAAAAAAAAAAAAAAGGAACAAGGAGGGCAGAAGAGGTGATGGCCTTTCCCTTGGTCTGGAGGTTCTTGGGTGGCCAGCACCTGCACCCATACCAGCCCATCTCCTGGCTCCGGCCGTTCACCAGGGCCCGCAGACATGAAGGAAGCTGTAAGGAACCGTGGCTGGTAGTGCCTGCTGGTGGTAATGGATATATCTGGAGGGTGAGAGTGAGTCATTAACCGAGATCTGCGACAAATTTCTGCATGTTATTACTATATTTGTATTTGAAAGTCATCATCCTGGGCTGTGACGGAGGGCTATGTTGCATATAGAATTTCTGCTTTGCCTAGAAAACCAGCTTTTGGCTGTGAAAGCAGCACATTGTCAGTTGTCTGTATTTTGGCCTTCACACTGCATTTCCTTCTCCACTCTGAGGCAGTAACCAGGCACATACCTCCTCTCAGCCTGCTCCGGGCTCCTCAGAAACACTCCTGTCCCTCCACCAGAGCTGTGACAATTCTGTTGAGGGTGGGCTCTGGCACGCAAACCACTCAGCTTTCCTGGCCAGCGAGAGGCCCCACTTGCAGAACAAGGCCCTCAAATTTCCTAGAAGGAGGACAAAAAGGAGTTCTGATTTGTTTAGGATCTTAGGATCTCTGTGGCCCAAATAAATGCATGTTGTCATGGTGGCAAGCTTCTGGGACCCTCTGGGCATGAAGCAGGCAGAGTCCATAGACAGTGCCTCCAGCCTTTAAGATAGCGCTTAAAGCAATTAAGCTAGAATTAGGCTTTGGTTCAAATCCCTGCTGCATCGCTTATTAGCTGTGTCCTTAGCCAGTTGGCTGAACCCAACTGAGCCTCAGTTTCCTCATTTGTTAAATAGGAAGTAATAATAATCAAACTTCAGAGGGTTGCAGTGAGGATTAAATGAGAAAATGCAGATGAAACGCTTCTCTTACTATTACCTAATATGATTTATTAGTGTCAACATTGCTGGTGCTACATTTGCACTCTGCCTGGTTTTTAAAGTCTGGTGTAGGCAGTGCATTGAAGCGGGGAAAGCTCGCTGCATGTCTTAAATATCATCTGGGAAGAGTCTGTCACGTTTTGGAGATGCCAGCCAAAGAACATCTAATTTCCAGCCAAGCACCTTGTTTGTCCAGCTACAGAGTGTGGCCTGTTTATCTCAGACAAAGTCACTCCAGCCCCATTTTTCATATTTACTTCTCAAGAAGTACAGCCAGAAGAGGAAATTAAGTTGTGGCTTGGTCGCAGCCCAAGATGGAGACATTGTCCTTTTTGATAGGCTCTTCCGCCCTTCCGGTGGCCCCGTGAAACACGCAGGAACTGAGAATCACTTACGGTCATTGAAGGAATGGATACCCTTTGAACGAGGGTTGGGAACAATGCACGTGTCACGTGATATCTGTTATGCACAGAATTTAGGAACAAACCAATTAACTGATGGAATGCGGGACATCTAGAGGAACTGCAGGGGCTCTGAAAGGCCAAGAAAAGCAGCAGAGTGGGTCCAGTGCACAGGAGTCAGCTGCTGGGGCTAAATCTGGTCAGAACTGAAGCCATTCTAGTGGTTTTGACTGGCCCTGGGGCAGTCTCCCAAATTCTCAGGATCCTTGTTTTCTTCCTGGGACAGGCACATCCCTCTTTAAACTGGTAAGTTCCTACATCAGGGCCCAAACATCAAGCCCAAATTCTGCCCTCTCTGGAATCCAGAGTTCCCCCTGGAGGCCCTGCTTTCCTGCCGCCGTCTGTGGCAAGTGTGCCTGGATCTGCCTCTCCTGCTGACTTGCCAGCTCGGGCCGAGGATGGCGAGCTGTGCCCAGATGTGAAACTCTGAAGCAGGAGTGGGTTTTTAGTGGGTGCCTAGTGCCGCACGGGAAGGATCTTCAGGAAAGTGCACAGTCATCGATTAGCGATGTCTGCTCTGGACAAAGGCTCACACAGCATAGGCTACTCAGAGACTGGTGATTTCAGAATGTTTGCACAGCGAATAGCCAAATGAGAAAGGAAAACAGACAAGGGAAGCATCTTACTGAGGCTCAGAGGGAGTATGGACTAGAAATCTATCTTGATTGGCAGCTCTGAATTCTTGCTCCTTGGTCGTTTGCTCTTGCCCTTGGCTCAGAGCTTGGGGGCTGTGAGAAATCACCAACACAAGTGGGAGAGAGAATCTGGTAGAAGCCAAAGCACTTTCTCCGGCTCCTGTTTGGTCAGAAACAGATGCATCTTGAGCCAGGCTGGCGAGGAGACCTCCGCTGAAAAGAGGTAGACCAGACCAGGGCCTGTCTGGCTTCTGATGCAAGTTTCAGCTGGGGATTGCTAGTCACATGTATTCTCCATCCAGAAATCGTTTGTTAATCAATGAGTGTGCTTTTTTTCCCCCTGTGTGTTGAATCACATCTGGAAATGATCTGTCCCCATAAATTGATGTGCAGGATGATGATTTAAAAATTCTGATTGTGCCCAAATGAGTATGGAAATGTTTAAGAAGGAGCTGGGCTCTGGGGTCCTGTGAAGCACAGTTTTGAATCCTCATGGCCTAGATTTCACTTGGGGCAAAGGGACCAGAGGGGGAGGGTTAGAGGAGTGCTGGTTTAGTTTGTTTCCTAGTCAGGGTGGGCGAGCGCGCCCCTGCTGCCCTGCTCAGGCGTCTCTCAGCTTTCTGGAGCCCGAATTCCTGTGGCTTGATTCTCAAACACACCACCAGCCTTGCTTCCCAGGGCAGAGGGAAGGCCAGGAGGAGCATGTGGCTGTCACAGTGCTGGCATCTCTCAGACAGGCTGGGGGGGTTCTGGAACACGGGGATTGCCATCCACTTTCACTCTCGGAGAGGTTATGGTGATCCAAAGTCTCTGTGAGCCAAAAAGCCCATAGGACTCCCTCGAAGTCATTAGAATAAAGCTGCCTCAGGGCTGGTCCGCTGGACCCCTGCCCGGTAGAAGCCAGTCCTGAGTGAGCTGGACCGTGTCACCAGCTCCCCTGGGAGAAGCACAGACACCCGCGTGCAGCTCGGATTGCTGCTGCGGGGACCCAGCCACATGCAGTGTCTCAGAAGCCTGCTGTGCCGCCGTCGCTGGGAGAGGGGCCCTGACTGGGCCCTCCAACCTCACATCTCCCTCATCTTCCGTGTGAGTCTGGAAACCCGACTGCTTGCTTGTGTGGATCCTGGGGCCCAGGAGAAGGGGTCTGGCCTCACCTGTCTGCTGGCACGACAGCCTTCTCGGCTAACGGGGCTCCCGTTGCCCCCGCATCTTCCTGCAGGGAGAAGCTCTCCAGGCCCCGCAGAGATCCCCTGCCTTTCAGCCTCTCTCTGAAGAAACTAAGGAAATGGGAGGCTAGAGGGAGTTTCCTAAGGTTTCATGGGAAGTTGGGGGTAGAAGCAGGACTGGAAATAGAACCCATGCCCAGTTCCTAATTCCATTACTTGCTGACACTCTCCTATCCGCCAGATGGGCACTTTCTCAAATTCCCCAGATGTCTGATATGTTTGGTAGTGCTGTGACTTTTTCATCCCCCCCAAAGTTATTGTCCAGACACTGGAAGACATCATTGGATGAAATGCTGGAAACAGGCAGCACCTGATGTGTAGAGAGCCGAGGCCACAGAAAGAGCCACAGCCATCAGCCTGGGAAGAGAAAGGAGGCAATGCTGACTGCTCGTAGGAGCTGGTGGGGCGCATTCAGACCTGAAGATTTCTCAGGGACCCACATTCTCACTGGCCCTGTGACATCCGACTTCTTGGGGCTTCCTTTGTATGGCAGAAATACAACACAGGGAGAGGCTTAAAGGACAGACAAAAAACCCAACCCAACCCAACCAAAACAACGTGGGACACGGCAGGTGCTCAGTAACTCTGAATGAAGGGTCGAGCCCGTCTCCACTTCTGGGCCTGTCTCAGCACCCGGTGACACTGGCTGGAGTAGGAGGCAGGGAGGTGAGGGGTCCTGGACTTGTGCTCAGCCCAGGGGGTGTGGGCTGACCTGCAGAGGAGCTCGTGTGAGAGCAAAGAGCTGGGACACACTCGTGTGGGGCTTCTCCAGGTGCTCCCGGAGCTGCACCTCATGGGGAGCAGCGGCCGAGCGAGGAACGCCCCCACCCGGCCCCTGGCTGGTGCCGAGCTGGGGCTCACCTGGAGCTGGCAGAGCAGAAGCCTTTTCATCTTTCTTTCTTTTTTTTTGTCTTTTGCCTTTTATCTAGAGCCGCACCCACGGCATATGGAGGTTCCCAGGCTAGGGGTCTAACAGGAGCTGTAGCCCCTGGCCTTCGCCACAGCCACAGCAATGCAGGATCCGAGCCGCGTCTGTAACCTACACCACAGCTCACGGCAACGCCGGATCCTTAACCCACTGAGCAAGGCCAGGGATCGAACCCGCAACCTCATGGTTCTTAGTCGGATTCGTTAACCACTGAGCCACGACGGGAACTCCTCATCTACTTTTTGATAAGAGGCCGAATGTGGGGTCGCACCGGGTGCTTGGAGGCTGCGGGCCGTTGCACCTGCCTGCCTGTGATTGGGCGGTGTCTCTCCTAGTTGAGCTGACGTCTAACAAGCAGGAAGCTGGTGTGTGCTGGGGACTCCAGGCCAGGTTGATGAAAACCTTCCTGTCGCCCCCCTCCCCCTTTCTCGAGGACCAGCCACGGCCAGGGAGCCCCTCTCTGCTTCTATGTCAGATGGCATAGCCCTGGGCTTTAAGGAAGCAGCTGAGTATACTGCGGAACAGGAAAGAGAGAATTTCAGAAACGGAGGCGGGCAGTGAGCGTGGAATAGGGCGTCTCAGGCACCAAGAGGGAGGGTGGAGCCGGGGTATGTGTGCTGAGCCGCATCTGTTCGTGTGTGTGTGTGCATGTGTGCAGGCAGATGTTCACGCGGATGTGTGTGTGTGCCTGGTGTCTGTACACAGGTGTAGAAAGATAAATCGAGGCATATTAAACTTTAAGAGTTTGTAGGAGCAAAACTGATTTGAATTGGGCAGTGCCAAGCCAGAGTTGTTAGGAGCGCTCTGCCGAGACAGCGGGAGGTGGGAGGGTGGGCAAGGGGCGGAGGTAAGGTGAGGAAATGATTTGAATGGCTACGGCTGAAGTGGTGACCTTATTTGGAAAGCCTAGTTGGCTGATTGTTGTTCTCGGGTTTCGATTTTGTTTTGCTAACACGGGCTAATAAGGCGCGAGAACCCCCTCAGTATGTTTAATTTTTAACATAGTCATTCTGCATTCCTGTGTCCTGTGTGCACAAACGCAGAGGGCCTGGTCACTGTCACATGCGTGCCCACATGCTTGTGTATGTACTTGGTTACTGTCACCAAGAGGGCGACACTTAGCCTCGCACAGGCACTGACCAATCAGAATGGACCCTGTCAGTAACAGGGCAGTGGCTGGAGTCATGGGGCGGCCCAGTGGGTCCCCTAGGAGGGACTAACCTGATGCAGACAGGGGTGGGAGGCGTATGAAGAGGTGCCGATTGATTTGATATATTTCAATATTTTAATAGCTGCTATGGCCTTCCTCATGCTAATGGGAAGAATATAGTTCTGTCATCACAACTAAACGGGCGAGTAATAAGGAGAATAGATTCTGGCTAAGGTGAGTTAGATTTTCAACAGAGAGTGACCGAGCTGGGTTTACATGTTAGAAAGGGCTCTGGGCAGGTAACTTAATGCCCTCGTAAAATTGGGACGATCACACCCGCCGTTCTGTGAGGCTGGTGTGAAGATGAAAGTGGGTCCAGCACAGGGAAGTTGTTAAAATTATTGCGGACATCATTTGCATTATAAAAGTGGCACAGGACACGCTTCCAGGTACGGTTTTGCACATCACACAGATCTGGAGTTTAAGCCCAGTTTTCTGTGTATAAGTTGTAAAATTAAAGCTACTCAACCTCAGAGCCTCGGTTTTCCTACCTGTAGAATAAAGACCACGGTGGGCTGCTGTGCGCTGGTCCTAACACCGTGAATGCTGTCCCACATTTAGGAAAGAATCGATCGACCACTCCGTTATTGTTATTCCTGATGAGGATGAGGACGATGGTAACAGGAGGGACCCCTCCACTGTGTGTCTACCCAAAGGCCTTTAGAAATCACGTAGTTCAGCCCTTTTGCTGCACAGATAGGGCCGCTGGGGGCTGGAGAAATGTAGCAATGGACTGACCTCCTGAGGGGCCCACTGAGGCCAGAGAAAGCCAGCATCCTTCAGCTGGGATGGCTTCTTCACTTTGCTGAGTCCTGGGTCTTGGTGACCTGTGACCTTTGTCACCACAGCTGACCTTTGTGAGGCATTGGTGCCATATACGCCTTTGATCACCACCGACCAGCTTGTGAGTTGCTGCTCATCGCTGATGACTTACTCCCGGCCTTTGAACGCCTGTTGTGGCAGCAGCCGGCCTGGAACCTGGGCCCCCGGTTACTCTGGGGCGAGGGGGCGAGGGGGAGAGGGTATCACGGAGCCGCTTCTCTACTGGATGCGGCAGTGGCCTGGCTGCCCTGGCGCCATCACCTGGGAAACATCCTCTTGTGTTGTGAGGTCTGCCTGGATGTTGCCTTTAAGTCAGAGGCTGAGGCGGAAACTCAGTCACGACGGGGCCTCCTAGATGCCAGTGTTACAGAAGGGTACCGTTCCTCTGGGGCTGGCGAAGGCGGTGGAGGCTGATGGCCCTCGAGGTGTTCAGTTGGTTCGTAGGGAGTAGTGGGTTTCTGAAGTCAGATCACCAGAAAACAAAAACAGCAAGTCTTTCTGTAGCACTCACATGGTGTCAGTCACCCCTCTAAGCCACTGCCACATACTAAAGCCTATAATTTTCACGAGAACCCTCGGAGGTAGGTGCAGTTATTATCCCCATTTTACACGTGAGGAAATGCAAATACGGAACAGCCCAGGGATCTCAAAAGGCCACAGCCCTGGCACATGAGGGAACTGGAACTGGATCCAGGTGGCCGGGCCCCGGGGTCCGTTCTGTGTCTTCTGTTGGAGGATGGGATGGAAGGACAAAGCCCCGTCTTTGCCCTGAGGGAGACCTGGGCTGGAGGCCGGGAAGCTGGAAGCAGAGGCGTTTCTTCCGCACTGGAAGCCCTGGAGCTCGGCGCGCGGCCGGGCGGCTCAGGCTGCGGCCCGCTCTGCATTCCACGCCGGCCACGCGCGGTTGCCTGGAGAGCATCGTGGACCACGGCGTGGCCCCTGGGGGGGCGGCCCCACTTGCCCGGCCTCTCTTCCCTCACTTGCTGAGTTCCCACTGTGGGAGGGAGCAGGTCTTCCCTTGGAGGGTCGGCTCCCGGAATCCCTGAAGCTGTGTAGTTGGAACCTAGCTGGGCCCCAGGATTGATCCTAAAGGTTTCGCTCTGTCCCTGCCAGGGACCTGGTTGCACGAGGCCTAGACAGGGTGGGATGGGACGGGTGAAACGCAGCCGAGGCCCAAACAGGCCACGGGACCAGGAGACGAGGGGCCGGAAGGCTCACAGGAGAGTCGGGGCCCTGAGGGTTGGGGCGCTGCGTCCGAGGAGGAGTCTGGGAGCTTCGTGGTGAAGCAGTGAGCAGATAGGTGTGGCATGTCACTGGGGAAGGGGTGGGAGGGGCTGGGGGCTGCTGGAGAAGCCTTGGGGCCACATCCGCTGAGGCCCTTTCTACCGGGTGCGGGGCCGCAGAGCCCCCCGTGAGGGTCCTTTATTTACCCCTGTGTGCTGGCCTCACCCCAGCCCCTGTGCCCCGTGGGGCCGGGCCCAAAGCGCGCAGTCAGCACTTGAAGGAACAAAGGAACTAAGGACTAGTACCCAGGTGGTTCCCCAGCTGGCCTTGGTGCCCAGCAGAGCCCCCCGGGGGCGGAAGGCCGGGCCTGTAGGAGCTCTGGATTCGGGTCTGGAGGCGGCTGCCTCTGGAGGTGCTGCATTCGCCTCCAAGGTCCCCGGCCTGGGGCCCCGGGGAGCCCTCAGCCCCCTTCCCCCTCACACCTTGTCAGCAGGCAGGACTGAGGGGGTGCAGGGCCCCGGCAGCCGGAGGCCTCAGCCCTGACCAGGGGCCTCCCTCGTGGGTTTCTGGGCCGAGGGACCCCTTGGCCCAGCCGTGGACCTCAGAGCTAACCCAGCGCCGTCTCCTGGGGCCTGGAAATAAGAAGGCCTATCCTTCATCCCTAAGGGAAGATGACAGAAATCCAGGGCCGCGCTCTCGCCGTCCTCTCCAGGGGCTGTGAATCTGGAAGGGGGTGACTGGGAGTTACATACCCTGAGGAATTTTTAGTTTGCCTTTCTCTGTGGGCAGCTGGGAAAGCCGGTGGAGAGCCCCTGCCCAGTGGGTGGCGGCCCTTCCCCCTGCCCTGGAGCAGGCCTCAGTCCAACCCACTGACCCCGCCCCAGCCAGGAGTTGACCTGGGAGAGGAGTGGCTGGATTTTCAGGGGTCACGGGCCTTGGAACATAACCTCTCCTGGGGCCACTTTATAGTCTCACCTCCAGCTTTATATTTTGTTCTGACCCGCTCCCATTATACCTCAGCACTTCATTCAACAGCCTTAGAAAATACCCTCTCTCCTTTTTTTTCATCTTTCTGACCTGAGATCATGTTGGTGCCAATTTCCTTTAAAATAATTCATTACCTGTAGGCCACTGGCGTGAAATCCCAGCGGTAGCCCCCAGCGACCCTCTCTCTGTAATTCCGTGGCCTCCCCTCGCTCACCCTCCCCTCAGGGAGCCTTGGCCTCTGTGTTTATACACTAATGTTTTTTCTCACACGCTCATTGTGCGGCTTTCCTTAATTTGGTGTCCTGCCGGGCGCCAGCGGGAGGCCACTCAAACATTATGTCAGTGATCTCAAAATTGAACCCCAGGGCTTTCTTCTGCCAGCGGCCCGAGCAGATGTGTGGCACACTTTATTAACTCAAGTACCCACAAGTTGAAAATTTCATTAGTTTGAGGGGAGGGCTAAGTCCCATCCAGAGACCTGGTCTGGACAGATTCTTTGTGTCAACCTGACCCCTAGCAAAACGGATTATTGTTCTAAGTGAGACAAGTGACCCAGTGTTCTGCCTGTTACGCACACATGGTCTGTAACCTTTTAAAATACGAGTGTGGGAAAACGGCGCATTCTGCCACATCCCCGACTGCAGATTCCTGACAGGTGGCAGTCGGGATCTTAGCAACGCCACCGGGAGCTTGGAATTATCTAGGGGCCACGGTGGTTCCCTTAGGGCAGGTACCGGCCGGGTCAGGAGAAGGGAAGGAGACCTCGGCGGCAGAATCTGGGCCCGGGATAGGCCTTAGTTTGGAAGGGCCCAGGTCGGCCCACCACCTCTGCCCCTCAGCCTGGGTCCTGCTTCCAGAAGCACTAGGGGAGCTTGGCCAGGGGACAGCGGAGACTAACAGAGAAGCACTGTTTTGTTTGTTGTGTGAAGAGAGTGAACCAAGGATCCTGGGGGGGCTTGCACAAACCCACCTGCTCACCTGGGACCGTCCCCTCCCTCTTGACCTAAGTGACCTAGTGTTCAGCCAGTTAGGTGTCCCCGGCCTGTAACCTTTCGAAACCTTCTGGCACCTTCCTGCCCACAGGTCCTGCCCGGTGGCAGGAGGGAGGTGGGAGGGCGAATGGCATGTTGAGTCCGGCGTGGTCCGAGGCTCCCAGCAAGGCCCTGAGCTGGGGCCTTTGCAAGAGGGGGGTGGAGGAGAGAGGCACTTCTGACCAAGGGACTTGGGGACGGCCCCAGGGGGGAAGGAACTGGGCAAGACTGGAACAGGCCAGAGGAGAGGGCAAAGGAGGGGTCATGAGAAGGAAGGGGACCAAGGTGCCGGTCTTGGCTGGGGCCGCTAAGACGCGGTGGTGGTCGTCTACAGCGTGCTTGCTCTGAACTGCGTTTGTGGCTCAGACAGGACAGTTCCTGGGCCAAGAGGGATTTCCACCGGGAGGGCTCAGGCGACCCTGCTGGTGGCACCAAGATCTCCGTGGGGCCTGTTGTGGGTGTCCACCTGTTGACAGTCCCAGCTTTGGTGGCAGCACGCCTGGAGAGCTAGGGAGGTGGCCCCCAGGCCCCCAGAGTCTCTGTGACCCGGCCTCCCGGAGAGCTGAGGAGAGGGCGGCCCTGGCCTCTACCTTCTGACAGACACAAAGCAGAGCTGGTTGTAAAAACTTAATTAAATGAAATATTTTAACAAGAAATTCCAAGAACAGAATGCCCTGCTCGTAAGCAAGCCCTCGCAGAAATAAAAGCTGACGGGAAACGTGTGTTCTGACCGACAAGAGAAAGTTTCTGCGGGAGTCGAGGTGGTACAGAGAGCCCGTCTATGCTGGGTGGAGGGCGGGGGAGCCGGGCTGGTTCCCGAGTCACAACCCAGCAGCGGAGGGTTCAGAGCTCTGGGAAAGCGTGCGCATGTGCAGGAATGTTCCTAGGACCCATCCCTCACAACAGAACCAAAGGCTCCACTAAATTTCCCCTGGGCAAGATTCTCATCCCACCCTCTTGGGCGAAGGCAAGCCCTCGGGGCCTCGTTTACTACAGTTACCTTGTCCTGGGAACACTGTGTGAGGAAATTGTGCTGGACACATTCTTTTAAAAAGCATAGTAGGATAAATCATTGCCCCATTTTATTTGTGAAAGATGAAAACAAAAATTCAAAGCTGGCTGCAGTTGGAGCCTGTTGGTCTAAACGGAAGGCAAAATGTTTCCTGGTATAAGAAGATTGCTTGTTTTGGCTTAAAGGAAACTAGATCAGTGGGCCTTTGGGTTATAAAAGGGAGGCCCCACTCCCTTCCCAGACATAACCACAGCAGAGTCAAATTCTTCTGCCTTCCTCTGTTGGGTGGGTTAGAAGAGTTTGAGGAACTAGGAGTATTGAATGGGGGAGGGAGAGAGAGACCTAGCGAGCCGGGAGCAGATGTCTTATAGGACAGCCATGTGTTGGGGACCTTGGGGGGACATGTGGAAGGGAGTACAGTGGGTTGATTCAGATGTTAAAGAGGAGAAAGACCTTGGAGGCTGGATAATGTGGCCACATCCAGGCAGGCAACACTTGGTTGCATAGTGAGTTTTAGGTTTGTATTCTGTGTATACTGGATTTGCTTAAAGTGGGGCACACTGGGGTCCTATTCGCCCCACAGGCTGTCAGTCTGGAAGGACCATCGGGAGAGAGGGCTGGTGACCTGCTCAGGTTCATAGAGGCCGTCAGGTCGGCAGCACAGGTGGAGTCAGATCCAGGTCTCCTGACTGCCGTGGAGGAACTCTTCCAAGTAGAGGCCCTACTTGGAGACCAAGACTGCCCCAGGGGCCACATGGAGATAACCTGGAGGCCAGATTTTCACTGGAGTTTCTCAGGATATGGTGGCCCCAAAGGGGAGCCGGGAGAAGCTGAGGGGCCCTTGAAGAAGGAGAGAAGAGTTGGGGCTGGTGTGTCCATGTCTGGATTTTTTTCTCTGCCTCTGGTAGTATTGAGGAGTTGGGGTTTATGTGCCTTCCATCCTAGCTCCATGGTTTGCCCGCTATACAGAGCTGCACCCCCAGTTTTCATCTGTACCTGTCATAGAACGAGTCAGTCCTGCACGCCTAGGGGAGCTGTGGATGGGGAAGCAGAATACCAGGGCTGGGGAGGAAAAGGTGACGGCGTAAAAATCTAGGCTCTGTCATGGCCTTGAGGACCCAGAGGGGAAGGAAGAAAGTGGTCCAAAGCATCAAGCCCCAGCCAGTGAAGGCGGCCTTCCGTTATCCATCACCCGTGGTGTCAAGTCCCCTGACCTGAGGTCAAGGTGGTAAAGCAGGCAGAGGAAGCGATCCAAGACATCAGAGAAAGGAGGTACAGTGGGAAAAGCAACTAAAAATGGACCACAAGGACTGGCCTGATTCAAGAAAACACACCAAGTCAGCCTGGGGCAGAGGAAGTAGAGGTGGCTGGGTGGAGGCTGGGAAAGCAGCAGGCAGCCTGGAAGGGGGTCGGAGGCCCGTTCTTGGAGGGTGGGCAGGGTCAGTTCCGAGGCTGGAAGCAGGTGAAGGACAAAGACGAGATGCTTCGCCTCCCCACCACTCTGGGCAGCCGCTGGCAGCTCAGCCTCCTTGGAGCATGTGGACAGTCTCTTTCCAAAGGGATAACGTCAGCCTCGTGGATTTTCAGCTGCTTCCTCCCTCCATCCAAACCTTTTCATGAGAGAAAGCCCACAAGTACTACTTCAGTGCAGTGGTCAGTCAGGCAGTCAACAAACGGCCCACAGCTCTGTGAGTGGATTGTCTTAGGGGAGTTCATAGAAGGGAATCCTTGTTTCAGCAAACTCAGGTGAACGTCAAAAGGGGCTGGGACTTTTAACTACCCAGACTCATAGACATAAACTGACAAGGTCTTAGCGGAAGCCCACTGCAGTGGCCTAGTTGATTTCAGAGTTTGGTCTAGGGCAGTGACGTGGGTCAGTGAGGAAAAGGAGGTCATCGCAAGCATGCACCCTGGGTGTGCATCAGAGGTAACCAGAGGACATTTCAAGGACCACGTGCCATTTTGTTCTTTATTCATATTTGTTTCCATTACGGTTTATTACAGGCTATTAAATATAGTTCCCTGTGCTATACAATAGGACCTTGTTGTTTATCCATTGTACATAAAATGGTTTGCATCTGCTAATCCCAAACTCCCAATCCATTCCTTGCCCCTGCCACGCCTTGGCAACCACGTCTGTTCTCTATATCTGTGAGTCTGTTTCTGTTTCACATATAAGTTCACTTGTGCCATATTTTAGATTCCAACTATAAGTGATATCATATGGTATTTGTCTTTCTCTGACTTTGCTTAGTATGATAATCTCTATATCCATCCATATAGCTGCAAATAGTATTATTTCATTCCTTTTTTATGGCTGAGTAATATTCCATAGCACATGCATGCATGTGTGTATGTGTGTGTGATACCTATATCTCACATCTTCTTCATCCATTCATCTGTTGATGGGCATTTAGGTTGTTTCCATGTCTTGGCTATTGTGAAGAGTGCTGCAATGAACATAGGGATGTGTGTTTTCAAATTAGAGTTTTGTCCAAGTATATGCCCAGGAGTGGGTTTGTTGGATCACATGGCAACTCTGTCTTTAGGTTTTTAAGGAACCTCCATACTGTTTTCCATGGTGGTCATACCAGTTTATATTCCTACCAACAGTGTAGGAGGGTTCCCTTTTCTCCACACCCTCTCTAGCCCTTATTTGCAGACTTTTATTGGTGATCACCCTGGCTGGTGTGAGGTAATACTTTTTGCAGTGCTTTTGTTTTCATTTTTCTAAATTTGGTTGGCTGTATCCACAGCATGCAGAAGTTTCAGGGCCAGGGATTGGACCAGAGCTGTAGCAGGGACATGCCACGTGCTATGCTGTAGGCCACCAGGGAAGTTTGATTTACATTTCTCTAATGATGAGTGATTTTGAGCATCTTTTCATGTGCCTATTAGCCATATATATGTGAAAGCCAGTTTTTGCTGGACCTTGAAGGATTTTTCTAGAAAGAATTAAAAAGAGCCAGTCATAGAGATAAAAAGAAAGTTCAGATAGTACAGGAGGACCCAGACTAATTCAGTTCATCTGGAGTGCATGACTGTTGTATTCCCATTTTTCAGATGAAGAAACTGAGAATGGAAAGGCAAAGTCACTCTCCCTGGACCCCACAACTAGTTTCCCTTCCTCTCTCCCTGCCCCCACTGGCCCCTGGGACCCCAGGGTTCCTGCGAGTCCTTCGCATCTGGGTTTCTCCCAGCTCCCACTTCAGAGCCTTGTTCATTTCTGTGCCCTGAATGCTTAGGAGAGTGTCTGGCCTAGAGAAGGGTCTTAATGAATAGCTGCTGAAGATAGAAAATAAATTTCTTTTGAAAGGGAGTTTATCCTCCAGAATATCCCAGGATAATGCCATAAAGAAGGGGAGCCACAAATAAGTACTTTATGTATGCCAGGGACTTGGAAGTTTTTTTCTCTTTACTGTTTATTTATTTATTTCCTTTTTTTGTTTGTTTGTTTTTGTTTTTTCTTTTGTCTTTTTGGGCCACACTTGTGGCATATGGAGGTTCCAAGGCTAGGAGTCGAACTGGAACCATAGCCGCCAGCCTGTGCCAGAGCCCTAGCAATGCTGAATCTGAGCTGCACCTGTGACCTACACCACAGCTCATGGCAAATCCAGGTCCTTAACCCACCAGGCAAGGCCGGAGATCGAACCGGCATCCTCATGGATGCTAGTCGGGTTTGCTAACCGCTGAGCCACAACGGGAACTCCTTTCTTTTCTCTTTAAATTTGTGATACATTATAAAATAATTAATATATTTAGATTAACAACATAAAAAATGCCCCCAAACTCACCACCCAGCATGAGAGTGAAAGCTTGGCCTAACTCACCTCTACCTGTGTGCCCTCACCCATTGGGATGGTTGATTTTATGTGTCAGCTTGACTGAGCTAGGGGATCCCCAGTAGCTGGTAAACATTGTTTCTAGGTGTGTCTGGGAGGGTGTTTCCAGAAGAGATCAGCGTTTGAACTGGGAGACTAAGTGAATCAGATAGCCTTCACCAGCACGAGTGGGTGCCATCCAACCTGCCGAGGCCTGGATAGAACAAAAAGCGGAGGAAGGGCGAAATTGTTCTTTCCTGAGCTGGGACATCGCTCTTCTCCTGCCCTTGGACGTTGGTGCTGCTTCCTGGAACTTCTGACTCTGACCAGGGCTTATGCCACTGGCCTCAGATTCTCAGGCCTGCAAAGCCAGATACCCCGAGCTTGACTGGTTCTCCAGGTGGCAGATGGTAGATTGTGGGACTTTTCAGCCTCCCTTTTCTAGATGATTCCTATAATAAATCTCCTGTTATATCTCTCCATTAACATATAAATATATATATATATATATTCATAATTCATATATATATATTTATGAATATACATATATAATCCTCTTGGTTCTTTTTCTCTGGTGAAGTCTACTACACACATTCTTTCTTCTCCACCAGATGTAACCTATATTGAATCTTTTCTTTAAAAGTGTAATTCCAGCAAATAAACTGTTTGGTTTCCATTGATTTTCACCTTATTAAAAGGGTATCATGCTGCGTTTTAATCTTCTGGGACTTACACACTTTCCCCACTTATTGATACAATTCCCCTTTATGGTTGTGCGTAATTGTCATTTCACCTCGTTTTAACTTCTGTCAATATGATACAATCGGTTGGTCCACTCTTGAGAACCAGCTACTTCATCTGCATTCTTTCATTTCACCTTCATTACAACCCTCTGACATAAGAGGGAGCCATTCTCTATTCCTGCCCAGTGCTTCAACTTACTCTTTCGTGATTCCCATTTTAAAGATGAGAATAGAAAAATCAAGTAACTTTCCTGTGGTTACATGACTTGCGAATGCTGAAGCCAGACTTTGGCTCGAACCCAGGCCTTCTTTTGAGAAGAGGGAAGTGGTGGCTGCCCCGGCTCCCCCCGGCTCCCCCAGCTCAGCTCAGCAGGCAGTCCTCTGCCCTCTGTCTGTCGTTCTTTCCGTAGAACTTCCAAGGTGTCATGTCCTCCCAGGAGTGTCCTAACGACCCCAGATCTGACCCACCTAGCCCAGCCCCGGTAAGGGATTCCTGGAGCTGTCCTGGGCCTCTCTGCTCTCTAGGGACCTACCCTCCAGCCCGAATGGGACCCGCTTGACAGAAGGGAAGAGGAAGCGTGGAGAGTCCCCTTGAGGAGCCGGGGAGAACTGGGGAGCTGGGCCGTTGACCGAACGGCTGCTCTCAGCTTAGAGTCTAAACGGTGGATGCCACTGCTCCGTGTGGCTGGGCACTCGCCCTGCACAGCTGCGGCCCAGCCAGAGCTTAGCAACAAGGTGAGGACAGAGGTCTACAGCTCATGGACAAGGCCACCTCCAAGGCCCGAGTTGTCCTTGGCCTTGGTAGTGCCAGAGGAGGAGTAAAGTTGACCCCAGGGTCAGAGCTTCGTGCCTGGCATGCTGAGTATCACTGACCTGAAGTACTGCTCAGACTGGGAGGAGTTGTGAGCCGGTTTGTACAGGAGAAGGGCAGGGCCCTTTCCTCCTGGAAGCGTGTACCTACCCCACCAACTTTTATGAGGCCCTGGAATATTATTTGTTGGTGACCACCCAGCCATCCCACTCACAGAAGGAGTATGCTCGCAGGGAGTTGCAGCTGACCTCTTAATGTGAAACAGCAAGACGAGATGAGCTAAGAGGTGGGGCCTGTTTCTGCACATTTATCTCTGATTATGAGACACTTTTAAAGGGAACATCTGTTTGTCCACTCTGGCTCCCATGTTACAGGCCCCAACTGAAGGCCAGCTTGGCCCTTTCTCTGACTAAATGGGGACTAGGTCATAAATTAGAGCCACAAGAGGGACCTAGAATAAGAAGTCGGGAGAGGCTTTGCTCATCTCACCAATAAAGGGCAGTTGGGTTCCTCAAATGACCAGCCTTCATGTGAAAAGCAAAGAGAACAGAGGGAGCTCTAAATGCACCTGGCGGGGCGCACTCCAGTGGACTCAATTATTACAAGGCTTATTCTGGCAATGGTGCCACAGTCTAAGGCAGGACCTGGGAGTCAGACCAAAGCACAGAGCTCAATCACGCTTCCAGAGTTCCAGGGACCTGGGCCGGGCACCATTATCTCATTTCTCCTTTGGTTTTAAACTTTAGATATTTGTTTTACGGGAGGAATAGCTGTGTTTATAATAGTGTTTTCCACGTCATCTCACAGTGTTTTCTCAGGACATGCACACGTTAACATGGCTCACTCTCAGGTCAATAGGCCAGCTAATTATACAAGAGGAAGAACTTTGTTTTCTTGTTATGTTTCTAAAGGTGCATGTGAGGACATAAAATCAATACAATCGGTTAAAATTCTCCTTTGTTTCTCTTCTTTCAGATGTTGTTTCTCTAGCCCACATTTCTAATTAATTGCCTGCTAGCTGTTTCTGCTTGGACAAACCACTACAACTTGAAACACACCATGTTATCCTTCAGCCCCTTTCCAGCTGTGGTCATCTAGAGTCCGTGTCTTACGTTAATAATCTCACCCCCCAACACATCCTTCCTGTTTCTATTGATGGTCCATAGGTCTTTTTCTCTTTTGTTGGCCTCCATCATGGTGTATGGAAGTTCCCTGGGCCAGGGATTGAACCTGAGCCACAGCAGTGACAACACTGAATCCTTAACCTCTAAGCCACCGGGGAACTCCCCACAGCTATTCAAGTTATGCAGGTTGAAAAATTCCAACTCTGAAGTCTGCTTTAGTCATTTTTCCTTGTTCTTTAGGTCCTTGCAGCAACCGCTCCAATTTTTGGCTCCAGTGAATTACCAAGGCAGCTTCAGTTCTAATAGCTTTTGTACCCACCCCTTCTGTCCTAAATAGTCAGCCCCCAGCTTTGTCAATTATGCCTTCTTGATACTTCTTATATCCAACCCCTCCTCACCATCCAAAGCATCTGTGATTTGGCTGAGGTGCTCAGCATCTTTTACTTGGACCAGATTCATATTCAGGTTCATTCCATTACCACTTATCTTGGCAGAAGCTGCCGTATCTCAGTTTTCTCAAATTACAACTCATATCACCCTCCTGTTCAAAAACTTTCATTGGATGTGTTCTCTGGCTGAGGGAATACTGCCTTTCACTCCAGCTTTCAAGACCTCTACCGCCTTTCCAGTCCTGACTCCCCTTGACTCTTCCTGGGCTTCGGCCACTTTCAAACACACCCAATCTGTTTTTCTTTGCTCATGCTCTTCTTCTAGAATGTCGTTTCTCCCTCATCTCTTGGTCAAAGTCTGTGTATCTTCAAGATTCATTTCAATGCTCTTCATGAAGACTTCTCAATTCTCATCCCTTCCTGTTACAAACTCTCATAGTACTTTGTTTATATGCATCATGAGTCAACACATTCCCCCTTTTATAAACCAATGGGCAGACGGACATTGAGGAATTGCATCTTATCGATCTCTGTTTCCCCTCTAGAGCCTTTGTGCTTCGTACATAGAAGCATTTAATAAATGTTCACTAAACTGGCCAGTTCTCCTTGTTTCCATTCTTTCTCTTTGCCATAAACAATCATCTAATAATGGCTCTTTGTTTCTATACAACATTCAGTAACATTGAGTATATCAACTGTTTTTTATGAATAACGCAGGCAGGATAGATATTATCCTTATTCTGTAAATAAGAAAACTGAAGCTCATAGAGGGGAAATAATTTGCCTAAAGGTATAAGAAAGTAAGGAATGCAGCCATTAATTGAACCTAGAGGAGTATTCTGATATGCAGTGGAAGACCAAGGAAGAGGGCAAGCAAAATGCAAGCCCTCCCAAGGATCCCTGCTTTCAACTCTATTGAGCGTGGTAGAGATAGCCTAAGCCTGCCAGGGGCACCTTATATAAGGGATACCATTCAGGGAACTGGACAGGTGGCACCGAGTGTTTATATGACCACTTCAAATTTGTGTCTATTTTTTTCCTCCTCTCATGCCGCAGACACAGATATCATCACATGAGCACTAGGAACTTTAGACTCCTCCTTCCCTTTCAAATTAAGCCATAATCCCAGTCCTCTTTTCAGTTTTAACACTCAGTAGATCCTTGCTGCTCAGCAAGGAAAGTCTCATAGAGCTATGTCTGGAAACGCTCATGTAATGCTCCAGGACCTGGGCCTAATTTTGCCCTTCTCTCATTCTCAGAACTGACCCCTCATTTACCCACTCATTCATTCACTCAGCTATTTGTCTACCCATCCACCTATCCATCCATCCATCCTCCCATCCATCCATCCATCCATCCATCCATCCATCCATCCATCCAATGATTCATTAGCCAGAGACTTTCCTTGAATACTAGATCCATACATTAACACCTATTGCACCTTCCTGTGACTCTTTCTGACGCCTCAGTTCCAGACAGATGAATCCTGCTAATGTGTCTTCTTTTCTGAGTAATGCTTTAAAGAGTGGCCAAGGGACTGTGAAGGCTTTATGAAAGAATAGTGGAGAATGAAGGTATTTTTGGATAAAAGGGTCTTTTCCAAAGAGGTCTCATGTAGGACTTGGGGGAGGGGTCTTCAATTTTCTATTCCTCAAGGGTTACACTGCTTTCTCTGTCTTCCAGTGCCACTGAAATGAAAGTTACAGCTCACCTTCCCAGTGATATTAATGACAGCTGGGCGGCACAAATTCCCTGCAGACTTCCCTCACCAGAGCTCATCTTGGATGCTCTGACTACTTGTTGCTAGTGTTTAAAGTCAGAGTTTGGGGTGAGTGAATATGGCAGGGGAAACCCTGCCTTGAGTTTTGATTATACCTAGGATTATTGGATATTAAGTTTGGAGAAATAAAGACATTCAAGAGCATAAATGTATGCTTGGAGTTCCCTACGTGGCTCAGTGGTTAACGAATCCGACTAAGAACCATGAGGTTGCGGGTTCGATCCCTGGCCTTGCTCAGTGGTTAAGGATCCGGCGTTGCCGTGAACTGTGGTGTAGGTTGCAGACGTGGCTTGGATCCCACATTGCTGTGGCTGTGGCGAAGGCCGGCAGCTACAGCTCCTGTTAGACCCCTAGACTGGGAACCTCCATATGCCGCGGGTGCGGCCATAGATAAAAGCAAAAAGACAAAAAAAAAAGCATAAATGTATGCTTGATCCCAGAAATTTCAGGAATCCACATTTCATGCCTCCTCTCCTCTGCCTTGAATGGATCCTGGCCCAGCTGCAGGAAGCCTCCTGGAGTCCCTACTGCCACGAAGCCCTCAAGGGTAGGACATCTCAGCTGTTCCTTCTCTACTCCTGGCCTAAGAGTGAAATAAAGGGCCTTGTGGTTTATCTGAGAGCCTAGCAGAGAGCCTTGCCTGGCAAAGGCAGACTGGTGAGTGAGGAGGATCATGAGGTACCTAATGAGACGCTTCTGTGGATCAAATTACATGAAAGCCTTTGCAAATATTTTTTCACCTTCACTTGGAAAATAAAATCCCTGAGATCAGTTACTTTTTCTAAGGTGACAAAATATTTCCCTCCTCAAGTTTTCCTTTTCCTCTTTCACCCTTTCACTTAAAGTAGTGTCTGTTCTTCTAGAGGTTTTGAAATGTCAGATATTTGAATAAATACCCTAATTTCACTATCTTTCGATGTGAATGAGTCACACTGAGTGGTATGATACACAAAAAAGAATTTATTTATTCTTACTCTCCAAAAGTTTAGCAAAATAACTCAGCTTCTTGTATTCTTTAACTTGGAAAAAAAAGGGGTCATTTCCCAGAGTTCAGAGACCTTCAGAGATTGGTGCAGATCCCGTTCATATGTGCTTCTGCTTCTAGTCAGCTGCCTTCTCCAGGGCTCGCTTGGCAGATGGTTATATTAATACATAGAGTCTGAATTTTTTTTCTACTAAGTGAAAGTTTAATTGGAGCAGAAGAATAAATGAGAATAGCTATAAAAAAATTAGAAGGTGATAGTAAATTCTCCCGGAACAACCTTTATGTAAGGTCTCATGTCATTGACTGTGCCTGACTGTAGTTCTCTCAATAACTGCATGATATAGCTCAGAAACATGTGGTATTTTTGAATGGACAGGTCAATCAATCTTTCAGTCGCAGCAGTGAATTTTTCACAGTAATCAGAGAGCTGGTCTGAAAAATCCTGTAGTTTATATGTGAACTGCTGGTGGTAATCAGAAATGATTTTCTTCATTGCGACAGCCCAGCTTTTAATTATTTCCTGAGCACTGGTAGAAAGCTCTGCAATCTTCTCTTTCCCTTTTCCATCTGCATCAGCAAGGATGCTAAGGTATTCCTGGATATCCTTCTGCACAAATTGCTCAACTTGACTCGAGAGCTGGGAAGCAAAGTCTGCAGCACGGACAGTGTATTTGGAATGGAAGTCCTTAAGAACATCTACTAGGTTCTTGATCAGGTTGATGATCTTTTCTTCAAGTTCATAATATTTCACTGTCCAGCCAACCATACTTGGATCGAAATATTCTTTGCGAAGATCCTTTACGTACTGATGGAGCTGCTGTAACTCTTGAGAAGCTTCCTGAAGTGTGTTTTGAATAAGTTCATTAAACATACCAAATGTAGAATCTAGGTTTTCTTTCAGGAGGCTAAAAACAAATGGAATATGTATGTTGAAGGTTGTGTTTATGTTCTGCTGGATATCATTAATGAGATGAGTCAGTTTCTTCTCCTTTAAGTATGTCAGTTCTCTTCCTATCTCTTGGAAAGTGCCTTCTAGAAGTATCTGAAGATCACTTAGCATCTCTGTAATCTTGGTAGAGTGGAGGTCACTAAGTGCCTTTTGGACATCTCGTGATAAAGATTTCAACAGTTTCCCATATTCTGAGACTATATCTGTTAGTTGATACTTCAGTGAATCAAAAGGAAATTTAATCTTTAGGTCCTTGATTAATTCAGATTTCTCCATCAGATCTTGTAAATAGGAAAACAGTATTTCTAACCCACCATGGATCTTTGAATAGACCTGGGACAGTACCTCCCCTACCTCTGTCATGACCATGTTGCAGAGTTCCTCTCCAGTGTAGTTTCTGGCTCTTCCTGGGAGCTGGAATCTTGTGAACTTAAGGAACTTGATCAACGAGTCAATTGCACGCTTGACTGTCACATTGTACTCCTGAGTGACTCCTATTAGGCTCTCAAACACCTTATTCTGGAGTCTCTGGAAATCACCTTGATCCTCCTGAGCCAACAGTTTCTGGTATAGACTCTGGGCCCTGTCCTTCCACTGCTGGTAGGTTCTGGTGGTGCTTCTGGCTATCTTTCGGAGTCCCCTGTCGACCTCATCGGTCTGCCTAATAGCCCCTTGATATGCCTGATCCGCGCTGTCTTGCAAACCTTTTCTCAATTTTAAAGAAGCATCTCTCAGGTTGAGTCCAGTGTACTCCTGGTGGTACTCGTTGACGTAGTCATAAAATGCCCCCGCGGCCTTGGGTACGTTGCCTTTGAGAGAGCTGAGCAGTTTGGACACTGCTTCTTCTTCCCAGGTAGCTTTGATCTGAACGTCCTTATCTGATTCCAAGTTCCTGATTTCAATTTTGAATATGTTGAGTTTTTTATCTGGAGAGGACTAAAACCAGCAGAAAAAGGATGAAAAGAACATGTTTTCAGTTATCTTGATTAAATAATACACTATAAAAAACTTCATTAGCAGTTAAAAATAAAGATTAGAAGATCTTTCATATTCTGGATGGGGATTTTCATATGTCAGTTCATGTGTTTGTCTTACAGTTAAACAAATCCACTCTTGTTAATTCCTCTTTAACACATGCCCCAGAAGGGATAAAATTATGTAAGGCATTTACACAGTAACATTTAACATTAAAGCCTTTCTGGGACTGAAGATCAGAAGAGGAGGAGAAGCAGGAGAAGGTGGAAGAGAAAGAGAAAGAAACAGGAAAGGACTAATTAAGAGAAAGGAGAAGTAACAATAGCAAGAAGTCCAGAGCCCATCCAGCAGAGATCTAGAAGACCAGTCTCAAGTGCCATTTATTCTTCAAGCCTATGACAAACCTTAGTAACAGAATGTGATTTTTCTTCTCTTCAGCTAATGGCATCTTTGATTTGGTTCTGGAAGAGTATGTAAAGTATGTGAGAGAAATTTTGCATATCTCATCTAATATTTCTATTGTGGGGAAGAATTTTGAAGCCTCACATACTCTAGAAACCATGTTCAAAATGTACTCAACATGTGGCAGAGTCTGTTCAGATCTAGGTGACACATGACCCTTACCTTTATTTTTTTAATTTTTTAACCAATTAATATTTATATTTTTTACTTTTTTTTGTCTTTTTAGGGCTGCACCTGTGGCATATGGAGGTTCTCATGCTAGGGGTCAATTTGGAGCTAACACTGCCGGTCTATGCCAGAGCCACAGCCACACCAGATCCAAGCCACGTCTGCAAACTACACCACAGCTCACGGCAATGCTGGATCCTTAACCCACTGAGCGATGCCAGGGATCAAACCCGCAACCTCATGGTTCCTAGTCAGATTCATTTCCTCTGCGCCACAACAGGAACTCCTTTATTTTTTTAAAGTATAATTGATTTACAGTGTTGTGCCAATTTCTGTTGTACAGCAAAGTGATCCAGTCATACATATACACATTGTTTATCTTTCTAGAGTTGCCCAAATGTAACAAAATAATACTGGTAATATGAGATCATGCATGCATCCAATAAAATCAATAAAGGACTCCGAGTGCTTTCTGGAAAATAGTTTCCCAGAAAAGGAATTCAACCTGCTCATTGCTTCTGTTTTACCTAGGGAAAGTCCCGAGGTAAGACTTTGTATGAACTCAAACTTATCTGCCTGTCTTTGCTCTTGGGGTGTGTAACCCACTAGATGGGACTCACCTGAGGGTGGTAGTAGAGGTTCGACTTCAATGAGGTATTAACGTCTTCCAGTTCTAGGGCCACAGTGCCGATGGCTGGGGAGGCTACTGAGGAAAAGAGGTGGTTCTTGCTTTCTTGGTAGCGCAGACGGACATCAGTTAATGTTGGACTTGTGATGTTAAGGATAATCTTTCCATCCCAGTATCTGAAAGCAGATGGACCATCATGAAAATGGTATGGAAAGGGATCACAACAATTGAAGAAGAGATGAAAATAAAAGTTCCAGAGTTCCCGCTGTGGCTCAGCAGATAACGAATCTGACTAGTATCCATGAGGTCACAGGTTTGATCCCTGGCATTATTCGGTGGATTAAGGATCTGGCATTGCCATGAACTGTGGTGTAGGTAGCAGACACCTTGGATCTGGCGTTGCTGTGGCTCCGGTATAAACTGGGACTACAGCTCGGATTTGACCCCTAGCCTGGGAACCTCCATATGCTGCAGGTGTGGCCCTAAAAGACCAAAAAAAAAAAGAAAGAAAGAAAGAAAAGAAAAGTTCCATACTCAAGTCCGTGATATTTCCCATTTTCTTCATATTCTGCACTAAGGTCACGATGTGCAAATGATCCTTTAGTCGAACAGATTAACATGCCATCTTCAATTTTGTGTGTCGCCACAACTGTATGGGAGAGATTTTATACTTCATTAGATTAATAACTGTAGAACATAAACATTTTCAGTGTGAAAACAGAATTCTATTTTAATTAAGTGTATAATATGTTTGAAACATGAAGCCCTCATTAAGGAGAGTTAAGAAGACATTATTAGTCCAAAAATGATTACAGAGAATCTATTTTGTCTGAACCTGTTCCTCTGAGTTATCAGTAGGTTTTCAACAGGACAGTTTTTACATGTGGATTATGTATGTAGCTCATTTCCTTTTGTCTTAAATTTTGCTGTAGGGAGCCATTTTGCCTCTAGTCATATGTGAACACCTAGTTATTTATTCACAACTCTCACTGAAGAAATTCAGCATGTAGGAGAGGAGTCAGGAAATTTCCTTACCATTTAGGTCATATTCCAGGAACTGAATGGTTGAGCTGCAAGTGGAATCCAGGAATGTTTCAACATGATCTTCTTTGTTTTTCAAACCGGCACTCCAAGTGGCATTATACAAGGGAGAGGCCACTCCAAAACGTGCAGTCAGTGTTCCAAAGGAAGGAAGGGAAATTCCAGCAGGCACAGAAAACTTAATGGAAGGAATCTCAATTGTCTGTTCAGGCATGGTGATGGTTGGTACCTCAAAGTCTGCAATGTAGCTGGCCACCACATCTAGGTCCAAGACAGCACTGCCAACTGAAATACTTTTTGGAAGGATGAAGGGGGACACAGTTAACTGATAGGCAGGCACAGTTATCTCAAAAAAGGGAACTGAAGAGGCTTCTGGGTTAGAATATTGTGTTAACACATCAACTCTGGGGAATTTCACTTTGGGTAGCATTGGTATGTTGAGAGAAAATGACGAAGTACTTAGCTTCTTGTAGATTTTTACTTCACTAAAGTCAAGTGTGTAGGATGGAACCTGAAGATCTGTAAATGGGACTTGGAAAGCAGGTGTGACATGGATGGAGTTTAGATTATTTAGTTTCAGTCCAGGAATAATGAATTTATCAGTCAGTTCTTGCACAGGTATAGAAACAGGATAAACACTGGGATTTTTGGTGTATACAAGGGCAGCTGAAGCACGGAGATACTGTTTCCTATTAACGCTGGTAGTGACATCCAACTTTAGGAGGTCCCACAAGCTCTTGTCGTAAACTGGTAGGACGGTATATTTGAGGAATGACAGGTAACCTTCTACAGAGCCTGAGATGTCAAGGCGTGCCTCTTCTTTGTCATTGGAAAGCTGTAGATTGTTCTGGAGAGAGCCAGAATGAACCTGGACCTGACTTTTCCAGCTGATTTTCTGGTTCTCAGTGTTAGCATTCAGGGACACCTCCTGACTAAGATAACGGATGTTAAGGAGGGAACTGGGCTGATGTGTATGGACCTGAACAAGGGCTGCTATATTCCATGGGGAGAGTTCCAGAGTGGCTTTGCTTGTATGCTCTCCAGATGCTAAAATGAGGCCCTCCAGCTGTAAGTGGTTTTTCGTATGGTGTTCCCAGATGGTGTATATACGTAGAAGAGTAGCTTCTCCAGCAAAATTTTCTTTTACTTCAAGGTTCCAGATGCCATCAACTTTGGAAGCCCCTTGCAGCTTCACAGAAGATCGAGTACCCTTGGAATTCACATAAGTGCTGGCCTCATTGGACAGAGACCCTGAATATACCCTTGAAAGGATGGAACCCTTGACATCTCCTTTGGTAGATGTCTCAATGGAAAAATAAGAGGTGAGGCTTTCTAAGCTGAGCTTGTGGTCAACTGCCCCTGTGGCAGTAGAGTGCAGTTTGGGGGAATTAAAATCATACTTTAACTCAATGGATGAGGAGATGGTAGGTTTTGATTTGGTATTTCCTTTAAGTTCTTGCTTGAAATTCATTCTCAGAATTGGAAGTTGGACTCTTGCAGCTGTCGTCAATGATACATCCGTGTTTTTCTTGGTGAAGCTAATGGTGCTGTCGTGATTGCCTTCTATGAATCTGTTACTCAGAGACAAAGCTGTGGCTAACTTTAGCCCCCTCTTCCTCGTCAAACTTGAGGTGCCCTCTAATTTGTATTGCAGGGCGTCAATGACAGAAGAAGAAAAAGTTAGAAAATGAGCAACGATATTTGACTGGTTATAAAGTCCGACATTGGTATTCAGTGTGATGACACTTGATTTAAAGGAAAAATCATAGGTAATATTGCCCATGGCTGGAATTACAATTTTGTTTGAGGTACTCGATACCTTGAACTCTGGAAGGGAAATCTGAAGAATATTCCTAGGGACATCAAGGGCTAGCAGCTCCAGGAATTGCAGGCCTAAGGTGTATGAGGGCACGGAGATGCCAGAACCCAGAATGGTGATGTCTGGGGTCCTAATCTCTTTGGGGATCACATAGCCAAATGTTAACATCTTAACTGTGAATGGAGACACTTCAGTGTTGATAACTGGAATAGTGAAGCCAGGAATTTGAAAGGTCCTGGGTTGCTGGTTGAGGGAGTTTTCAACCTTGTGCTTATCAAATGTAGTTTTTACTTCGTTATAGGATTTGGTAAAAAAATCTAATGCCTTGTCCCTGACTGTCTCAAAATGCCTGTTGAAGGAATTGATGTTACGATTGATAAATGCATAAAATACGTCCAAAGGAATTGGGATGGAACGCTTGTCTTTGTTTTTCTTATACTGAGCCTTAACACTTAAATCAAATGATTGCTTTGTTGTTTTCAAGAATTGCTTCAAGCCTGTCTTTTCCCATAAGGAGATATCTTTCACCTGGGGAACTGTGAGGTTTGTGTAAGGTAGAGTCATTTCAGGGATTGTTAAAGGAATGTTTAGGAAATCCAGGTTGGCTTCTCCATTTATTCCTATGTAGGCCTCAGTGCTTCTCTCATTGTTTACAGCAGAGAAATTTTGATTGTACTTATACTGATTGAACCTGGCACTTGCTTGCCAACTTGCTTGCTGGGCACTAGGACTCAGAAACAGTGCATAATTATTCAGGAAGTCTATCTTCCCTGTCAATTTTAATGGAAAACTAACTCTCAAATTCCCTTCATTGTTTGTGGATGCAGTAATCTCAAGTGGCTGTGCTGAAACGAAAAGAGAATTTCTCAAAGTTCCAATAACTTTTCCATTTAAATGAGCATCATGGTTGCCAGTTATCTCTGCTTTCCTTTCTTTAGGCAGGACCATGCCTTTAGCAGTTAGGACACTGCGGCCCAGGTACTGACACTCAGCCTGTGAGTATATTTCAAATTTGGAAAATTGGAGGAAGCCAGATTCATACACCATACTTTGGTTTACTCTTAGGTGTTTGCTTCTGATCTCGTTAGACAATCCAAAGGAAGTGATGGGTCCTTCCACAGTAAAGCTGATTTGTGACTCATGTGTTCCCTCATCTGAGAATCTGTGGCATGCCAATTTCCAGGACCCTTTCCCAGAAGAACGCCATGCTATGTGGCTAGGTTCCAACAGGGTTTTGATTTCACTGCGCAGGTCAGCCTGACTTGAGAAGTCTAGTTTGGGGATGTTCAGTTCGTGGAAGTACTTTGTGTTGCTGTGCAGGGCAAGCTGATTATTTACCTTGAGGAGCACATCATTACTAAGTTTCAGTGTGTTTTTTCCTGTGTATAAACCTGCCACAGTGTTTGATTTTCCCTCAATAGAATATCCAGCAAATAGCACTTCACTGTCATGCTCTGTTTTCAGGTACTTGCTGGAGAACCTCACAGATTCCTTCAGAACCAGCTCATTGATCTTAGGGTCTGAAAGTTGTGCATTTGCTTGAAAATCAAAATTGAGAACTTCGAATTTAGATCCTCCTTTGACAGTGAAGGAAGCCTCCATCTCTGCCTTGTTCTCTGAAGTAGTTATGTTCTGAATGTTAGCATTTGCCTCTAATATGAGAAGGGGAGACTGGATTTTCAAAATGCCATACAGCTTGCCAAAAGCAGGTACTTCAACGGTGTGTGGGATGTGGGTAAGATGGAATTCTGGTATGTGAAGGTCAGAAACATGGAAATCTGTAAGGTTGAGATGTGGGATTACAAATTCTGGAATTTTGATTTCTGGTAAATACAAGTCTGGAGGAGTGATTCTAGCAAGAATGGTTTCTACCCCATTCAGGTCCCTCAGGTACACATCTGGGACTGGCCACTGCAGCTCACTGTTAAGCATTTGATCAATGATTCTGATGATCTTTGCTTTTATTTCCACCAAGTCAACTGTAAAGGAGGGGACATGGAAGGTATTGAGGACGGTAAATTCTGGTGTGAAAAACCTGGATGGGATTTCTATATCTTTCAACTTTTTGAAATTTATCTGAACCGATGGAATCTTCAGATCTGTCAGGGGGATGATGAAGTCAGGGGTCTGATATGTGGCCTCCTGAAGAGCATGGAGACTGACTTCAAAGGCAGGTATGGTCCCAAAGATGGTCCGGATTTCAGGAACAGTGAAGCCTTGTTCTACCAATGATTTCAGGTTTTTGGCCCAGTCTTGGATAGAATACTGTTCTGCAAAGTCAGTAAGGTTCTTAGCAGCAAGATCCCACCAGTCAGAGATGTAAGTGACAAGTGTGCTGTAAACCTGGCCAACCAGGAACAGGTATCGCTGGATCTCCTGCTGCACATCCATTTGATACATTCGGTCTCGTATATCTTCTAGGGTCTCTTGGAATTTGGCTTTTATGTGAACCACAGGTGTAGAACTTAGAGTTCCCTGTAACCAGTCAAAAAATAAGGTTAATTTGGTGGTCTTTAGGTTTTCCAGATGGACTGAGATCAAGGCCTTGACGTCCTCTGACAGCAGTTGGAGTGCTTTAGCTTTCTGTGGAAGTTCCAGAGCCTGAATTTCGTCATTGATTCTTTTAGTCACCTTACGAATGTTGTTATTGGTTTCATCTACAAAACGGTGGTAATCAAATGACCTTAATCCCTTTACCAACATGTCAAGGAATCTGTTTACTTCTTCAATTAATTGTTTAAAAGACAATGTTTCAAGCTGCTTGAGAGCATCATCAATAAACCAGGTCAGTGTCTCAACAAGATCTTGTATCTTGACCTGTTGTAGGACACTGCTTAGTTTCTGAACAATCTCCTGCAGCTTATACTGGTGGGCCAGCTGCACGGATTTATCCATTAAAACCTGGATGTGTTCATCTATTTTATACATCTTAATTAACTCATGGACCATGGCTCTGAATGCATTGATTTCCTTAGTTACTTCAAAATCTTCAAAAAGACTTTTAACACTGTACTTGACATGCTCAATAACTTCCTCTATTTCTTGGAATGGGATTGTAGTTCTCAACTGTTCTAAACGCACTCTGACATCAATATCTTCAACCTGTTGTTTTAACTTTTCAGCAAGGTGCTGAATGTCTGTGTTCTGAATCTGTGCCTTGAGTTGTTGCAGTTTTTCTAGTATCCAGATTCTGATCTGATAATTAATATCCACATTTCGAAACCAAGGTGCAGTACTGCTTCCAGTTCTGTTAAAGCCAGTCTTTTCAATAAGCAAATGTAGATCATGGAGTTTTTTTACTAAATTTACATGGATCTGATAACGTTCATCAAGAATTTTCAATTTTTCAATGATTTGATCAATAATCCTAGCAATAGCTGTCTTAAAATCATGTAAATCATAATTATCTTTAATATACTGATCAAATTGTATCACATATGTTTGTAGCTGAGATAGTTTTTCATTAAGGTTGATTTTGGCATTGTCTAATGCAATTCGTACATCATTTTCTGTAATTCTGTAATCTTCCATGAAATCACTTAGTTTCTCTTTGGCACTCAAAACTTGTCTCTCCCAATTGAATGTACTCAGATAATCATTAACTTGCTGTGGGAGTTTGTCCAAGGCTGCTCCATATTTCCTCATGGGCTGATTAATACTGATGCGTTTCAGTTCTTTCTGTATAGCTTCCAGTGCAACTATACCTACCAGTCGAGTCTTCTCAAAGTATTCTGGCAGGATGTTAAAGAATGGGAGGTTGATGATGTGATGATTTTGGTTCTTATCATATTTTACAGAAGCAACAACAGTGAATTCTTGGGGCTGGTCAACAGTATCCCTCATCTCTAAAGCATCAATTAGATTGATGGGCTCCCTGAGTAAGAGTGGCACTGTAATTGTGGAGTCCAGCATAGTGAGGTCAGCTAGGCCTCGTCCGTTGAGCTCAACACCAACTTTGTCTTTAGTATTGTAAGCATCGAAGTTCTGGCTGTATTCATTTTGGTTCAACTGGGTCTTGAGTTTCCAGGTACCTGTCTGCTCGGCCAGAGTGAGCAGGGCACTGGCTTTGTGATCAAGAGCAGTACTGATGCTCCTCCTGGACAGGAGATGGTGACTTGTGGATCCTTTGTAATCATGAGTGAAAGTAAATGCCAGGGGTTCTGCTTTCAACAAGAATTTGCTATATAGCTGCCCAGTGTGCTGTCCCCAGAGAAGCAGTTTCCCATTGCCATTTGTGTGTGTGTCGACAGTTATTGTAAACGGGGCCATTGCAGAGTGGAAAACATTGCTGAAATGCAGTGAGTCCGAATTGCAGTTTGTATTGATGTCAACGGTTGAAGCTAGCCCAGCGATGTTTGTGTTGAGCCGATGGCTAAACTCTGTTCCCTGCACCTTAGCTATGGTGTCTGCTTTATAACTTGCCGACAAGTCAGCATAAGAAACAGTGTAGATGTGCTTTATTTCATTATTTTCATAGGCTCCTTTTATGGTCCCGCCCACGTTCAGCTTCAGAGGTTCTAGTCGTAAATTTCCTTTGTTGGTCATATCCAGAGTGTTGAATTTCAAGTCATTGTTTAAAGTAGTTACCAGAGAATAGGGCTGTAGCTGTAGATTAAAATTTTGCTTATAAAACTTGTCAGAGCTATAAATGTTGTCCAGTTTGGAAGAGAAGTCCAGCGATAACCCTGCAATGCTCACACTATTTGAGTAGTCAAGTTTCATTTCAGCATAGGAGCCCATCATGTCATTTGAAAACTTAAGTCCCTCCTGGTTGATTCTGAAATTGAAAATGTTTTTGCTGTCAACACCCAGAATCATGGCCTGGTAAGCACTTCCCAGTGATACCTCTGTGAGGGCAGCTTTTCCATCTAGGCTGAATTTTGCATTGTGTTCCCTGAAGCGGCCGTTTGTTGTTAATTTCAGAGCTGCCCCAGAGAGGCCGAGTGCGGTGTTGAGTTCATTCTCCAGCACCAGGGGACTGTACTTCAGGTTGGTTGTTGCACTGGTAGATATTCCATCTTGGGTAATTCTCAGTGTTGCCTTGTGAGCACCACTATTACTTCTGTCAGTGCCCAAGATGTCAGCGTTTAATTCAAGACCATGGGAGTTCAGTGATCCAGAAAGAAGGGTGAAGAACCTCAATGACTTGTAATTAGCCTGATACTCAGAACGCAGCAATGCACTTTGTTTAGAGAAGGTCAGATCCATCTTGCTGGAAGTGGCAAAGTCCTCATACTTTCCATTGGTGTCAGATTTCAGAGTCAGCTCATAGTTCTCATATTTCAGGGAAGCAGTGTTTTTCATGAGGCCACCTTGGAGATCGGAGGTGGAGGTGAGAGAGACGGTTCCATCCTCATATCTTCCTGTTATCTGGTTGGTGCCCTGGAGGTAGGAGGAGTTAAATCTCAGGTTGGATTCTCCATTTAGCTGACCAGTGATAGGATCCTTCTGGTATAAGAGGTCATACGTGCCCTTGGTATAGAATGAAGAGGCTCTGAACTGCCCATCAATCTTGACTTCTTTGACATACAAATGCTGTTTCTTTTTTGAGTCCAAATGGACTGAAGCAGATACCTGTGGTCCCCAGGCACTAGATGTGTCGAAGGTAAGCAAACCTTTTGAGGCTGGATTGTTTCCAGTGTTTTCTGCGTAACTGAATTTGACATTTGAATCCAGAAATTTGTGGTGGAGAGACCCATCACCTGATAACGTAAATGCATTCTTGCGGTCACACGTTGTTTTTCCAGATCCTGGCATAAACATCAAAACACATTGGTTAAGTGAGGTAATGCATTTCCAGAACAATTTCTATGTTGAAAGTCCTTCAATAATCATCTCATTGGTCTGGGTCAGTTGTACCACAGTCTCCTCCATCTATAACATGAGTACAAAACCTTATAGCCGAAGGCATTCCTCTAGGAAGCCTTCCCTGACCACCACAGACTTTTTTTGGTTCCCCTGCTAAATGCCTCCATTGTACTTTATACACTATATCCTGTCGCAGTATCTCTCACAATTAATTCTAATCACCAGTTTCTATGTCTGTTTTCTCTCTTATTTTGTAGTAGAATACTTGATACATATTTTGTGTTTAACAAATATTTCTAAAAGAAGGAATGGAGGAAGACAAGGAGGAAGAGGGAAAAGGAAAAGGATAGGCTTCCAAGAAGCAAGAAAAATACCTGTAAGAAAGCCCAAGTATCTCCCTTCCTAGAGGAGGCTATCCCACTGGTACATGCAGTGAATTAGCTCTGTGCACCCTCTTCCCAAGCACAGCTCACCTTGCACACTGTAGGAGAGCAGGTTGACCAAAGAGTCAGCCTTCACACGGTACTGAGCCTGAAGGCTCCAGTGCTGGTCTGTGCTGGTGTTGCCGCCGGTATAGGAGGCGGACCAGTTGTACAAGTTGCTGTAGATATTTGTGGAGAGGTCTAGAACACCCAGGAGAGGCACCTGCAGCTGATACAACTTGGGGATGGTGAAAGTGGGGACACGGACTTCTCGAGATGGCAAGTAGAATCCCACAGGCTGGAAGCTCAGGGCTGGTATCTGAATCGTCTCTAACATCTTTAGATCTTTGGAGGATTTGCCACCAAAAGGCAGAGGGATCTCAATATTCACACTGTTCTTGTTCAAGGTGTATTTGATCCGACCGTCACTGAAATGAAGAGCAAAGACAACGTCCCCATAGTCAGGGAGCAAGAACTCAAAGCTCTCTGCCACCTGGCCTTCCAAGCAACAGTGCACATGCCCCATTCCCAACCCCCTGCTCTTCACTGCACTGCTTCTCATGCTGCACCCCATGCCTGGAGTCCCTTGGCTTTAGCCTGTACCTACCAAACCCTTCCAAGAGATATGTCCTTATTACTACCATCCTAAGTCATAGTTACTTTCTCTTGTTCTTATAGTGATGCAGTCCCTCAAACCTATCTCAAAGAACATGTCAAAATCCTGCTGATACAATTAGCACTTAACGTGCTACACAGTGTTTTCCTCGGGGGAAGGATTATATCTTATCCAGTTTTTATCTTCTCATTGCACCTAGTGTAGCATTGCACATAGGACACATAATTTCTAAACTGCATTGAGGTTATTTGTTATGTGGAAAGGGCACCTGTGTGGGAGCTGGTTGCCCTGGGTTCTAGAGCTAGCTGCCACCCATTGCTGACTTGAGTCTGCTTTTGCAGTCTCAGCGTTGTTAATCTGTATAGTGAGGGTACTAGTATGCCTTCTGCTGATTTCACAGAGATGGTCTTGAATATGAAATGAGAAAAAAAAATACCTGAAAGCATTTTGCAATCTTTTCAACACTGAGCACATGCAGTGGATGATTACGACAACTCGTAAGAAGAAATAGGACAGTGGAGTTTAAGTGTTGTAAACAAATCAACTGTTCATTACGTGACTCCATCAAGGGCAGGAGGCTGCCTATCCAGGATCCTAGCATTCAGAAGGGAGATACTTGATAAGGCCCTGTCCAATTCTAAGGTCCCCTGGTGCTGCCTTTTCAGCACAGAACAGAGAAGACTGATGTTCAGAAACACTAGCAGTGAAGGAATAAGTTCCTGGGTCCTCTGAAGCTGCCACTTTTCTCTCGTAATCTTTGTATCTTTGTCCATATGAGTGCTTTGGTGAGTTTTAGCCCTTTCATACACTCATGTGTTCGATTAAACTTTGCTGTTCTGTCATAGACTACGGAAAAGCCCATGTGACACCCGCCCCTTGTTTTCGTCACCCTGAGGGTAACACAGAGAATAGTCAATCTACAGCAGACTGTAGTCTTTTCAGCTCAGGCTCTGATTTTTAAATTTTCATGACAGATATCAAAGCATCACACATATTTCTGAAAGTTCAGAAGGGGCCCAAGCATTTTAAAGTCTGACTTCCCCATAAGGATAGTGCTATATTGCTAAAGTGACATATTCTCTACGAATCTGCCTTCATTCTACACCCAGTGGCTGTTCTGACTCTCTGAGCTCAACAGCAGTCCTGAAAGGCTTTCAAATTCAGGTTGTAGAGAATAGAACATCTTAGGATGAACGTACTAGAATCCATCAATGACTTTCTTAGTTTTTTTTTTTGACTGGGTTGAAGTTCACATTCTGACCTCAAATTTAATGCTGCAAAAATGCTGCAGTGTTTATACTGTGGTTACTAACCTTAAATGATTAAATTATTTCCCTTAAAATGTAAATATTAAAAAGTCTAAATCATGCTAAGCCAAATCTTCCATTTACTTTTTATGGTTCAAGAAATTCTTCTGGTGCTTATTTTACCTTTTCAAGAAAAGCTTTTCTGGAATGTGGATGTCTGGCAATTGCATTTTCTGGAGGTACAACTCTTGTAGGCCACTGAGATGATCTTGTAAATTCTGGGCATATGGAAGATTCCTAGATGCTTCCTGAAGCCAGGTATTTGTTGCCTACAAAATAAGACAAGTTTGAAGAGCAATGGGCATGGAGGGCATCAAATCACAATTGCAATTAGGTGATAATCCATATTTGACAGACTGACCATTAAGCAGGATGGTGTAATGAAAGTTAAAAAAAATAAATCATAAAAGCTATGAATTTCATTTATCTAGTCATTCTTCTATTCCTGTATTTTATAAAAGGGATATATATCATAGTCAAACCCTTGGCCAGTGTCCTGAAGCTCCCTGTGACATCTTAAGGCACAGGAAACTCTTCTGCTTAGGAGTATGCATTTGGTATTGATCACACAGAGCCTTGGGTAATGGGGTAACTACGTGCACGTGTGAATGTTTCTTCTTCTCTCCAGAAATTCCCTGGGGGTAGGAAGCATTGTCTTAGCCATCTTTGGATACTCTCTTTCACCTAACTTAGTGTTGACTATGTAATCAGCTCTCATAGCTGTGTGACTGATGAGTACTTACACCTATTAATTTGGAACCCATGTGCCGGAAAGTCATGTCTGTCTGAGGAACTCTGTGATCCAGGAGAGTCTTGGCATACATGTTCAAGCTTTTAGGGTAATCCGAGAGATCCACGGGGAAATTGGAAGCTGCTTTTTTAGTATCCACATTGGTGCCTGCGTTCCATTCAAATTCAATCTTCTCTCCATCTGAAAACACACACGCGAAATAGTCATCAGTAGTATTTGGTTGGCCCCTACCTGAGGCTGTCAGCACTGCACTCACGTACACGGTGCTCATGTGGGAAGAGGAACATACCATAACGCCATGCTATCCTCTTGGAAATTGTTGAGCCATAAGCTGTAGCAGATGAGTCCATCTGGAGGAGTAGTTTGGAGGGAGACCAGTGGGTGAGGATATCACTTCTGGCTTCTGCTTGCAAGCGTGGTATGGAAATAACACCTTTGATTCTGCCTTCATCCTTTGTTTCATAACTATTGAGGTGGGGCGGGTGGAAAGAGCCAGTTGACATCAATGACTATTCATTCCGAGGAGACAGGTAGGATTAAAAACACAAGTTCCATTTGTGGTGATGAAAATGAGATCCAAAAATGGCTCAGAGAAAGGGCCAGAGATTAAACCTCTTACCTTGTATAGACAACTCAGCATAAATTCAGGACTTTCCAGGGAGGTATGGGAGAAAGAAGGTTTTCAAAAACTATCTGAATCTTGCTCTTCTGTTTATTATCTCTATTGCCTTAGTCAAATTTATTTAACCCCTCTGAGCTACCATTTCCTTATCTATAAAACAGGTGAACGCATACTTATCTTGCAGTTTATTATGAGGACTGAGATAATTTCTTTAACGCACTCAGTACAGTGTTTGATGACTAGTAAGTATCCAGTGAATGACAGGCAGATCCAGCTGGACACGTGCAGGGTCTATTTGCCCCTTACACTGTAGAGCACGGACACCCTTGGTCTGGTCAGCTTTAAAGCTGAAAAGGAAGAACGGAAAAAGCCAGGAAGGCCAGCAGCTAGGCTCAGAGTCCCTCGAGGCTTCCTTACCTCATGTGGCCAGTGAGTGTGACCTCAGTGATCTTCTTGTTCTGTAGGTCCAGGGTGAGCTTGTAAGCCTTCTTTTCCATGGTAGATCTATCACTAACTCTGAGGATTGTCCCAAGTTCAATGTCAAAATCTGGAATTTGGATTTCACTGGACAAAGTCTTACTCTGCCGATTATATCTGAACATCATAGTAGCCTTGGTCTGCTTCACACCTGGAAGAGTATTCAGGAGAATCGAGGTGTTTGTTCAAGAGTTCCCATCATGGCTCAGTGGTGATGAGCCTGACTAGTATCCATGAGGATGAGGGTTCAATCCCTGGCCTTGCTCAGTGGGTTAAGGATCTGGCTTTGCTGTGAGATGTGGTGTAGGTCGCAGATGTGGCTCAGATCCTCTGTTGCTGTGGCTGTGGTGTAGGCCAGCAGCTTCAGCTCCGATTTGACCCCTAGCCTGGGAACTTCCATATGCCACAGGTGCAGCCCTAAAAAAAAAAAAAAAAAGGGACCAAAAAGAAAAAAAGATGTTTGTTCAGAAGCTATGTTTAGAAAGGAAAGAGGAGTTCCTGCTGTGGTGCAATGAGATAGGCAGCATCTCTGCAGCACTGGGACACAGGTCTGATCCCTGGCCCCGCACAGTGGCTTAAGGGATCCAGTATTGCCATAGTTGCGGCATAGGTCACAACTGCAACTCAGATCAGTCCCTGGCATGGGAACTCCGTGTACTAAGGTGTGGCCAAAAAAAAAAAAAAGACAAATAAATAGAAAAAAGAAAAGGAAAGAGGAAAAAAGGCAGAGGAACTGCAAGTACTTAAATGAGGACACAGCTCAAGATTTTACCTTAAATGTTAAACTATGTGACACTCGTACATTTATTCAATCTGTAAATATTTATTGCTTGCTTATCACAGGCCAGGCACAGCTCTTGGCACTGGGAGTCCCTGCCCTCACGGAGCTGACATTCTAGTGGGAGATGTACAGACAGTAAGCAAGTACATTATTTATGTCAGGTGGCAATACGTGTTAGGAAGAAAAGTAAAACTAGATAAGATGATAAGGGACAGGAAGGGATAGAAAAGGTGAGATTTCACATGTGGTGGTCAAAGAAGTCCTGACATGGGGCTGGGGCAGGGGATATGTGGGCAGAGACTTGAATGAAGACAGAGGCCAAGCCATGCTACATCCGGCATGGCATCTCTGTGTGATTCTCTGTCCACAGCCTCCTTCCTGGACCCTTGCCAGCCCTGCCCCGACTTCTTCTCTTCCCGACTCCTCCTCTTTTTGTCACAAGATTCCCAAGTTTCCTTCGACTCACAGGTCCCCATTTTATATCTTTTGTAAAATTGTTACATGACACTTTTTTCATTATGCACCCCATGCATGCACCCCTTTTCCTGTCGGTTTTGTCTTCCTACTTTAATTATGTGACCTATTATTAGCTTAATTTTGTGACATATCATTCCTACAGAAAAAAATTTCCAAACCAGATGTCTAAGCTTCCCCATCCCCCCGAAATCCGTTCCTCCAGTAGTTGCCTTTTCCATCTCAGTAAATGGCAACCCCATTCTTTTTGCTCAGGCCAAAAACTTTTGAGTCATCCCGATTGCCCTTATTCTTATGTTGAACATCCACTGTATCAGCAAAGTTTGTCTGCCTAATCTTCAAAATAGGCCAGAATTCAACCACTTCTCAGATCTCCTTCGCCACCACTCTCATCCAAAGTGCCACCATCTCTGGCAGGGATGCTGTTACAGCCTGCATCCTAGTTTCTCTACCGTTATCCTCTCTGAAGTCTAGATAAACATCAATTAAATAGTAGCTTCTTCAAAAGTAAAGAAACGGGGACCTCATCAAACTTAAAAGCTCTTGCATAGCAAAGGAAACCTTAAGTAAAATGAAAAGACAATGTATGGCAATGGAGAAAATATTTGCAAATGGATGCAATTGACAAATGGAAATCTGTTAATTTCCATAATAAACAAATAGCTTACACAACTCAGTATCAAAAAAAAAAATTCAAAAATGGTCAGAAGACCTAAACAGACATTTCTATAAAGAAGACATACAGATGGTCAACAGGCATATGAAAAGATGCTCCACAGTGCTAAGTATTAGAGAAATGCAAATCAAAACTACAGTGAGGTACCAGCTCACACTGGTCAGAATGGCCATCTTCAAACAGTCTATAAGCAATAAATGCTGGATAGGATGTGGAGAAAAAGGAACCCTCCTACACTGTTGGTGGGAATGTAAATTATTGCAGCCACTATGGCAAACAGTATGGACGTTCCCTAAAAAACTAAAACTAGAGTTACCACATGACCCAGCAATCCCAATCCTGGATACAGATCTGGAGGAACCTCTAATTTGAAGAGCTATATGCATCCCAGTGTTCACAGCAGCACTACTCACAAGAGCCAAGACATGGAAGCAACCTAAACATTCACTGACAGGTAAATGGATAAAGAAGGTGTGGTATATATACATATGTATACAATGGAATATTACTTGGCCATAAAAAGAAAATATTGACATTTTCAGCAACATGGACGGAACTCGAGATTATCATACTAAGTGAAGTCAGACAGAGAAAGACATATCGCATAATGATGTCACTTACATGTGGAATCTAAAAAAATGATACAAGGGAGTTTCTGTTGTTGTGCAGTGGAAACGTAGCTGACCAGTATCCATGAGGATTCAGTTTGATCCCTGGCCTCGCTCAGTGGGTCAGGGATCCAGCATTGCCATGAGCTGCAGTGTAGGTTGCAGATACAGCTCGGATCCTGCTTTGCTGTAGCTGTGGCTGTGGTGTAGGCCAGCAGCTATAGCTCCGATTTGACCCCTAGCCTGGGAATTTCCATATGCCATGGGTGCGGCCCTAAAAACCAAAACATAAAAAATGAAAATATGATACAAATGAACTTACTTACGAAACAGAAACAGAATCCCAGACATAGAAAACAAACTTATGGTTACCAAAGCAGAGGAAGGGGAAGGACAAATTAGGAGTTTGGGATGAACAGATACACACTACCAAATATAAAATAGATGAAAAACTAGGATCTACTGTATAGCCAGGGAACTACACTCAATTCAATATCTTGTAATAACCTATAATGGAAAATAATATATATATATATATATATATATATATATATATATATAT
>PVHT021183518.1:7661317-7712659 GCA_004024745.2 Catagonus wagneri
AAAAAAAAAAAAAAAAAAAAAAAAAGTCCCTTCTTATTTCACCCTTTGTAAAAGCCAACATCCTTATGACAGCCTACAAGACCATCCTTTCCCCACCACCCCATCTCTCTGACCTCATCTTCTAACATTTTCCTTCATCCTTGATCTCTCTGTTTTAGCCATACTAGCTTCCTTCTTACCCCTCAAACAGCAGACCAGGCACCTGCCTCAGGGCTTTTGCACCAGCTGCCCCTCAGCCTGTAACACTCTTTCTGTAAAGCTTATCGCCTTACTTCCTTCAGATCTTTTATGCTCCCTTTACCATTGAGAGTTTCCCTTATCGTTCCAAATGCCACTGGCTTCCCCCATCCTTCCTCCTTGCTGCCATTCCTCATGTGCCCTAGACGCATCTGTGCTCTGTTCTCCGCAGCACTAATCTGACATTCTGAACTTTGACTTGTTTGGCTTACTGTAAGCTCTACAATGACAGTGAATTTATCTCTACTGTTGACTGTTCTAGTCTTGACTCTCAGAACAGGCCTGATACTTATCCGACACTCAGTAACTATCTGTTAAATACATTAAAATAAATATGTTCTCCCTGTGAGTCCTGGACCTGAGATTGAGGGCAGAGATGGGGGAACCCTTTGGTGGCTACTTGCCTTCTGCCTGAGTTACAAACTTCAGCATGTCCACCAAGGCATCACCATCTCTCTGGAGTTCGTAGGAAGTGCTGGCTGAATACTGCTCTACTTCTCCTGTGGGCTTCAGGTCCAGTTCAAATCTAAAGATGTTACAATGCATATGGTGTGTAATGTCAGCACTGTCAGTTATGACAACATCCCCAAAACCGCTCAGCCCCAATCGCGACAAAAATGTGGTCCTCATTTAACATCGTCTCTTGCCCTTAACCAATGAGGATCTCCAAGATCCCTTTAGGTCCCTCCAAAAGCCCAAGGCAAGGGCAGACCCCAGGCTTCCTGAGGCTTCGGGACCAGCAGAGTAGGGGCTGGCTGGTTGGGTGAGCGGAGCTGAGGGAGAGGGAGTGGGCTCCAAGGAACATCATGCCAATGTGTCTGGAGACTCAGAAACAAGGATACTGACTTGGGAGCGCGTCAGAACCTGTGCTGTGATTTCTGCTCTGATGCATGAGGAAGAAAAAGAGGGGACCATCAATAAAGAGAAGTTTTTGAAGGAGTGTTTCACCATGGTAATGGGTACAGTTCCTTGAGGGAGTCTGACAGAATCACCCTTTTTTTTTTTTTTGAGCTAAGAACTTTCTTAGGAGTCATGATGCCTTACTTTCCAACACTGCCCCCTACCCTCACCTATGGAGACACCCAGTCCCAGACTCAAAATTTAGGTAGGAATGTGGAGACCCTTCGGGTGTGGTGGGCAGAGGACCACTATTCTAAATAATCAAAGGATAGTGCAGATTCCTGAGGCTGGTGACATGGCTCCACAACACACAGCATTTTTTCTTGGCCCTGCAAGGTGGCCATCATGTAGGGACTGAATAGACGTTGGGTGAGCATCTCTGACCTGGTGTCCCCAGTCAGCGGGTAGTAGGAGGAAGAGTCTGTGGAGCTGGCGTTCGAGTAAGCAACTGTGGTGCAGTAGTTCAGGCCAATAAAGAAAGGCTTGCAGGTTGACCAGGACCGCCTGCTCTCACTCAGAGGTGGACTCACTTCCGTTTTGGTGGTAGAGACCAAATGCAATGTGTTACTAGTGAAGAAAGGAAAAAACCCTGAGTTATCAAGTCATGAATCCAAAGGAACATCATTGAGTCTTCTGGTACAAATACCCCCTATTCTGCCCTCTATCTCCCCTCTGTTCACACTCACCTCAAATTCTTTGATTTACTCAGAAACGAAGAATAGCGAGAACAACACCAACAAGGCTGACAATCATGGTGACTCTTACGTTTCCTAAAGCAACTTGCACTTAGATATGGCACCAAGTTCATCACATTTGTTATCTGTCACTTCCTCGACAGTAGACATTAAAAGTCTCTCTTTACAGAGGAAACAGGCTCAGAGAGGTAACTAACCATCAGTGGACTTGACCTCAGGGGTGTCTCTCCCTTCCTAAGGGGTGAATAAGAGGCACCCTGCTTCTCTGTCATCTGAAATCTCTCCCTCCTGGCTTCTTTCCACCAGCATTAAACATGCCCAAGTCTCTTCTCCCATTGTGTGTGCACACAGACACACACACACACACACACACACACAAAGACACACAGACACATACACACACTTTCCTTTCTTTCTAACCATCTCCTTTTCCCCTCATAATCAGGAACTTTTTCAGTCTCCACTTTCTTTCAACACCCTTCTCAGTAAACAAGGATGTGACCGCCACCCCTATGGTGCTTCTGGAACTGCTTTCATCAGCATCTCTAATCACCTCCAATGGATATTTTTAGGCTTTGTCTTCTTTGATCTCTTGGAAGCATTCAGTAGAGTTGCTCACTTATGGCCAGATTAAGATGCTAGGATCCTAAACCTCTGCCAAGATTACGGTATCCTCCTCCCAAGCACGTACTTAACAAATTAGCAAGTGCAGGAAAGTTCAGCAATGTCCTGATTTCATCCAAAGATGCTTTCTTTGATACATCATGTTCTTTTCTCAGTATTGCTTCCTCATTTTAGGGGTGTCCTAAGACCAAGATTTGCTGGTAGGCTGGAGCCCTAAGTGCCAGCTCTGGCCTGCCTATGGGGTGATTCACCCCTGTGGCCATTCCTGGGCTTCCGTGACCCTTCACGGCCTTGGCTCTCCTTCTGCCTCTTTGGTCCTCCCTTCTCTTTGCTGCTGCTTCTTCTCTCTCACATGTGTATATTCTGCCGGTTTCTGTCCCAGTCCCTTGTGTCTTCCTCAAAAACCAGTCACTTCCACAACCTCTATGTGCCTATGGTTCCCAGATTAGTATTTAGAGCTTAAACCTTTTTCCTGAGCGCACTCCCACTGCTCTGACCGCCAGCTGGACGTTCTCATTGTCTGTCTCATAGGACTTCCACACAGCATGTTGAAACTGAATTTGTCAGCATCCCCCACGCCAGGCAGAACCTCTTTCAGTGGAGGGGTACCCTTTTCATTTATCCTCACCCTCCAGATCCAGTCAATCGCCAAGCACACATGTTTCTACCTCCTAAGGATTTCTGGGGTCGCTCGCTTTTCTCTCCACCTGGCTCTCGTCTCTCCCAGATGTGACTGTAACAGGTTCCTAACCGGTCTCCCTGTTGCCAGTCATGCTTCCTTTCCACGCATTTCCACTCGAGAGTCAGGATTTTCTAAAATGCCAACCTTGTTTTATTTATGCCCCCACTTTAAACCCCTTTGCCTTCAGAAGAGTCCAAACTCTTCACGATGGCTCCCAGGGCTGACCCTTGCCAGCCTCTCACATCCTCTCTCACTGTGCTTCCCACGCACTGGACCACACAGAATTTCTCCTTGTTCCTAAACCATATTATTTTTCCTTCAGGCCACTGCATGTGTTTTGCTTACCTGGGAACACTCATTCCCTTCACTTTGGCATAGATAACTCTGACGCAGCTTTCAGAGGCCAGCTCAAGTGTGCCTTTCTTCAGAGGCTTTCCCGAACTGACACGGGCTCCAAGATACAGACTTTCACGGTCCTCTAAGTCAGCCCACGCTTCCTCTAACTCAGCCCTCACTGTGTTGCCTCATTGTATGTCCTTCCTGTAAACTGTAAGCTCTAGAAGGTCAGGGACCTTGTGTATCTCATTCAACATGATTCAGATATATCAGGCAATTAAATGCTATTTTTACTGTATTTAAATCAACAAATTAATGTGTCCAACATATGGGAACTAAGGTAAATGAGTGTTGGAGGATATTATTGAAAATGGAGCTCTCAAAAGGAGGCTGGAGATTAGAATTTGCATGCTTTATCCATTGAACTAGCCACCACAAATCAGCATGTCTTCTGGTATTTTTCTTGGGAAAAATGTTCATATCCCAAGGATAATTTCTCTATAGTTAGTGTTTCTTCATTCTTAATATAAGCAAACAACAAGAAAACACCACCTAATAGCGACTAATTAATCAGTAGGTCTTAGGTCCCAACTTAGTGAAATGTGAAACCTTGAGGAAAGTGTCATTATGTAGTAAGTCTAGAGCAGGTTAAAAATCGGTGATCCAGTACATTCTCTCTCTCCATCTCCCCACACCACACAGCAATCCACTGGGGCCTGAATTTCTCCATCAGCTGTCTGGCCTGGCCAAGTCCTGTGGATCCAGTCGGGTCTAATGCAGGAATTACCTGGCGCTGAAGAGCCTGACTGGCCTCTTAGGAGAGGGGATGATGAGCCTCAGCTGCCCAGCTCTCAGGGCCACTCGCGCCTCCAGGCCCGTCTCGTGGAAGAAGTTGGTGTTCATTTGGACCCCGCTCCTCGCAAAGTCTGGCATGACGATGGCCATGTTTGTCACAAACTCCACAGACACAGATGGCTTTGTCACCAGTTCTGCCTGCATCTGTAAGTCAGAAGATGATGTATTCAGCTTTGTGAATTAACCTCAGTCCCCTGCAGTCAGATCAGTCACCCTTCTCCGGCCTGGGCAGATATCTCCGGGTCGCTCACACCAGAGGGAAGATGACTGAGATTTGTTTGCAGGAGGAAAGGCACTCGGGACTAGGAAGTACCTGAGTTAACTTGAAGCATAAGATAAAAAGGTGACAGAAATAGCTGGGTCCTCACGTTACCGCCCTGCCCAAGAAGAGCTGGCCAGGTGGTACATCCTAGTGGAACGCTAACGTTCTCACACAAGTTAATGAGGTGATTACCATGATGATGCACTTTGTCTGGAACTGGCAACACATTTTTAAGTAGCACAAGACCCACACCCTGGAGGAAAAGAACCGTCTAGGGAAGGACAGGGTGGACAGGGTCTTACTTGGGCTACTTCCAGTTTCACTCCAGCCTTGACTCCAGGAGTGACGACTCCAGAGGCGGACACCTGCAGTTGCAGCCCAAGGCCAGTGGGGAGTTCAAAGGCATTGTCCATGAAGATGTAGTGAAGAAACAAGTCGTTCTTGGAACCTTTCCTTATGAGCTCTGTAATCTGTAGATCCGAAAGGGGACATTAAAAGTAAGACTTTTGTGAAATGCAGCCCCCCTCCATGTCAGACAATAATTATTCTTCTTTATCCAGAAAGGAAGGAACCAACATATTTTATATAGCTGAATAGTTTAATAAGTAAATTTGAACGACTACTGATTTCAACAAATTGAGATACAAAAAAAATTTCCCTGGGTAGATATCATGTCCTTTTCAATTGGTGATTCAGAGGCATTTCAGGATGTTTATGGGCCTCTGAGACTTAGGAACTTTAAGTATCATCATATGGCATGGCTTAATTCTGTGGGTTTTTTTTTTTTTTGAGTCTAAATGAGGGTTTACCCATAGCACAATATATTATGGTAAGACCAATTTTTTATTTAAAAAAACTGATGAGCTATTTAGATGAGGTGCCTATCAGTAGGCACTGGATTTGTTTTTTATAACACATCTGGAAAATGACTTGGGATCTCTTTTCCTAAAGCCACATTATTTTTCATTACATCCTAGGGAGTATGTTCAGATATTTTCTCCTTTCTTAATTAATTAATAATTATAAAAACTAGAGCTCATATGCCACATACATTGTATCATAATCACTGCATCATTTCAATATTGAAAGGAACTTGTAGCATAGGTAGAGGGAGAGATACTTTACACTGTTTTCTGCTCTGTCGCTGAGCTATACCCCCTAACACTGTTTTCTGGATGAACAAATGGAAGTCCTTAAAAACTACATCGAACATGATGGGTAGCTTAATTTCTAAATGTTATCAATTCCTTGCAACCCAAGAATATTCTTCACTGAAATTTAAGGCAAACCCACTTCTTTAAAGGAAGTATTCTGGTTTGCATGGCTGGGCTCTTAGGAGAGTTTGGGAGATACAAGAGAGCCACAGGCTAATCTCAGACTCTACAATAGGGCCTGGCCCACTTACCATCTGGGGGATCCCCTGCAGGGTACGAACACCATTCAGAAGCAGTCTCCCCAGGAACTGGAGGTCATGGAGCTTGACAAAGCCAAGTTCCTCGCCCAAGATGTGGAGGTAGGCTCTGGCTTCGGGGAATTCTTTGGATTTCAAATCTTTAATCAGCTTCTCAACACTGAACATAATTCCATTGACCATGTCCTGGGATATTAATGGCAAAGTGTTTAGTGAGGTGTCAGCACTGTCAAACACCTTTAGTTTCCTAATGTGGGACCTCTCTGATGCAGTCTTGATGGACCTAAATACATACAGTCATGGTGGGGGACACTGGGAAGATTCTGCATTCAGGCTCCCACCTTTTCTCAAGAGAGCAATAACTCCTCCAAACAGATGAAATCAACTGAAGTCCTGTCAGGGACAGTGGTGCTTCCATACTGTTCTTAACCTGAATGACGCAGGCATGGTAAGGGTGATCTCTGCTCTCCAGGATGCCAGCATCCCTGTGGCTCTCCAAGATCAGAAGATCCTCTGTGCCCCATCCCCTCCCCTGCGAACTCCCCCTCTCCTTTGACTAGGGAAGACCACTAGCGGTTTCCTGGGAAAGCATAGCTGCTATATACATTGGCCATGAGTGTGAAAAACACCTGATCTAGATAAGTTTTTATTTAGATAAGTTCTTCTTAGAGGTAAGCAGATTTCTACAGACTGATGCTCAGGCATTGAGAAAGAAAAGAATAACCGACAGACCCCTAACAGATCCAAGACCCTCAGCCTCGGGTGGAAGTAAGTAAGTAGAAGATGAAGGTGGGACCATCTTGGAGTAAATTACTGCCTTGCTTCTCAAATTGAAATGTGTATACCAGTCACCTGGAGATCTTGTTAAAATGCAGATTTGGGTTCTGGAGAGCCTGGTGGGGCCTGAGAATCTGCATTCCTCACAAGTTCTGATGTGATGCAATGATCGGATCGCATTTGGGACAGCAAGAAGTTAAAGAAGCAGCAGCTCCAGATCATACAATCTATTTTCTACTCCTTAAGTGGAGGCTTATGCCAGCTTCAAAGAGGATTTCCCTCTCGTTAGCTAGTGCACTGATGTGGGCAAGAACCAAAGTAGTTAATGATGAAAATATGGATTTTAAAAATAGAATAGTATCTGTTTATTGAATAATCAGTACCAGAATCCTGCACTCTGGTTAGCGTTTTGCATACTTGCTTTTGCTTAATCTTTAAATATCCTTGTGAAGGTATGGACTATTATGAGCACTCTAGGGCTGTGGCAACAGTCAGTCTTAACATCGAGCCACTTGGCCAGGTATGAACAGCTTGAAGGGAGTGAGGTTAGATTTCAGACCCATGCCCCAGAGTTCACATTCTTAATCCTTATGCTAGAGCGCCTCTAGTGAGTCTGGATCCTGGGTAGAACCAGATCTCTGGGGGGCCTGTTCAGAAGATCCCAGCTCTTACTCCCACTGGACTGGTTAACAACAGCCATAGTTGTCCCTTCAGTTAGGTAGTTCCTTGATGACTTCTTGGCTTAGATTAGAACGCTTTTGCATTGAGATCCAGAGCTTTCCTTGAGAGGACACTTAACAAGAACATACCTGCTCACGTCTCTCATCTTTGGTGTAGCCAAAGTGATCCACAAAGACCTTGGAGACACGATCAGGAACTTGACCATCCACCCAGTACAAAGCTTTGTTGACACTATCTGGGAAAAATCCTTGTTGTCCAAAAAGAGCTTCCAAGGTTGGTTCAAAGCCTTTTCCTTCCATACCAATCTGAGAAAGAAAACCAGGCAAGAATATCCCATCAAGTCTCTCTGTTGTCTGTCAGCCTCCCAGTCCCCTGATCACGCCCATTTCATTAAACAAGTGTTCAGTGAATACTCTAGGGCAGGAGCTAAGCTTGGCACTCCACAGGAGTAATCTTACCAGAATCTTGAAAGGCAGAACGTATTGTGAGCCTTTTTTTTTTTTCCTAGGAGAGGCAGCTAAGTTTCAGAGAAAATAAATAGGTAAACCAAATATGCAGAGTTGGGGTGGTTATTTTAGGGTTTGAACCAGATCCATCTGACTGCATGGTCCATGCACCTCCTTGGAGTTTGGGTCTAAGGCCTTCTGTATTTCTGTTCATATTAAGGACTCATGCTTCAGATGGCCCCTAGTGGGGAGGCAGGAAGGTGAGGGAAAGGGAAAGAAGTGATGATGATTCTTGACCCCCCCGTAGCTGGCTCATGGCTCCCTTGACTTGACTTTCTATTTATGGTGTAAAAAACAATGGGCTAGAAAACCTAAGACTGCTTCAGTCCCATACATACCTCAAAGAGATCAGTTGGAGCAAACCCCAAGACTGTGAGGGTTGTTTTCAGCATGCTTTCTTTAGGAAGGTAATTGTTTGGATCAAATATAAGATTCCCTTCGATTTTGGCTGAGACTGGGTCAAGTGATGGAAGAGAAATGGACTTGGAAAGGTGATAGTTCCGGGAAAATTTTTTGAAGTCCATGATAGTTGGAAGCTGGGAGTTTTTCAGAGCTTCTTTAACTAAAATTTTCAACCTAGACCAAAAGGAGGAGGGCATTTTGAGCTGACACACATCATGCTACTCTTTCACCCCAAGTAAATATGGATTTTCAACCGATAAAAATCTATTTGGGTTTCATTCACCCCAAGAACTTGGCTCAGATCAGCCACATTTTCACACAGATGTTTGTTCTAGAAGAAAGAATAGTCTATGAAGAGCAGGCAGGGGCTGAATCAGAATCCAGGTTTGGAATTTCAGCCCTCCGGAGCAGCTGGGGGAGATGACTCTTACTTACTCCTGGATATTCAACTCCTCTGAGTGTAAGATGTTGGCGAGGTGGGAAGCCACAAAGTTCTTCACTTGCTCATTTTTCTCCTCTGGGAGAAGCTGGGTGACTTTGTTAATATCCAACTGGGAAGGGGCCCTCATGAGCATGAGATAGGAAGCCAGGCGCTTTTCCCCTGGGGAGTCCTTATCGAGGAAAGTCTGTAGAAGGACTTCCCGGACCTGTAGCCAAAAGAGGAGATGGTTATCACTGTCCTTGGGTCAGAACATAAACATGCTGGAAGTCATGCCTGGTCTTATTATGTGCAAGCTGAATTTCTAAGAATTCTTCAAATGCTGGTATTGAACTTCCATGCCAGTGTTCCCCCAGAGCAACCAGCTCAAGGAAGGTTTTTCGGAAGTCACCTGTCAAATGCATGTTGACATCAACTGAATTAAAATATATAAATTATGACCAAGTTACGACTTGTTACAGATCTGCCACTAACTGAAAATAGAGCTTTTTAATTACTTAATGAATTTTATTACATTTATAGGTGAACAAAAATCATCACAACCAAATTTTACAGCCTTTCCATCCCAAACCCCTCAGTGCATCCTCCTACCCTCCAACTTGTCTCATTTGGAAACCCTAAGTTTTTCAAAGTCTGTGAGTCAGTATCTGCTCTGCAAAGAAGTTTATTGTGTCCTTTTTTTTTAAGGAGTTGTTTTAACATAAATTATTTCAATATGAGGGTAAAGGTAGGATGAGGAAGTAAGAATTTGGGGCTAATAAGTAAATCAGGTGGTCTCCAAAGTTCTAGAGTTGTTGCCACTTAAGGTGGGGCCGGTCTGAGTATTCCAGTTTGGCACAACTGGGGAAAAGGAGATATGTTTCTCCAGGATGGGAGGAATGGTCAGTCTGGTAGGAAGATAGCATGTGGTGACCATCTCACACTTTGCCTGCTGGAGTAGCATCAAGGTCAGATATTTCTCTCAGGTCCACATACGGCTAGGCGGTCAAGCCAACAGGTGTGTTGAAATTTGCATTTAAAAAGCGGCAGAATTGAATGGATAAGCCCTGAGGTCCTACCTCACAGCACAGGGAACTATATCCAGTCCCTTGGGATAGACCATGATGGAAGATAATATAAGAAAAAGAGTGTAAATATACAGGTATGCCTGGGTCACCCTGCTATACAGCAGAAATTGGCACAACATTGCAAATCAACTCTACTTTAATAATAAATAAATAAATATACAAAAAAGCAGTAGAATAAAGTCAGTAGAATGATGAGAGTTAGATTCTTGTTCCAATTCCTTGTCAATCTGAATAAACTTTTCATTTCCGGCCCTCCTCTGCGTACTTTACCTGGTCCCTAAGTTCCACTTTCCGCAGGGCCTGGATGGCAGCTTTCTGAATCAGCAGTGATGGCTGTCTACTTTTGATACAACTCAAGACTGAAGATGTGAATTTTGGGGTCAGCTGATCCATGGTTCTACCAATGTTTCCAATGACCTGCATTGAAAAGAAACAAGAGGGAATCAGGGTGCAGGAGACACCAGGGGTATATAAGAAAAGTGCTTTTGTAATGACGCCTATTATGCAAAAATCTGAAAATACCCTCAGAATCAAGTAGGTGTGATCTTCGTCCCTAGTACAGTTATCACGAATCTGTTCCAACAGGTAATCAGCAATTTCCAGCAGGTCCTGTGTCTCCGTAGGGTTCGTCCTGTGATAGCTACAGAGCAAGAGTTAGGACTCAGAAAGCTTGGCCAAGTTCATCTTCAAATATACACTTTGGTTTGCTGATTTCTGATTTCAAGTCATTACTCTCGAAATGACCACGAGAAAAACAAGAGGGTAAGCACCAGAATTTGAAAGAGGAGGGAGGCTACGAACGGTAACAGAGATGTGGGCTCTTCCTTAGCCTCCACAAGGAGAACCCGTCTGTGGAACTCACTTGTTGATCACGTGACTCAGAGCATAGAACGCGGCCCGGCTCTGCTGCTCCTTTGCTGTGTTAAAGATCTCCCGCAGCCTCTCGGCCGAGGGCTCCGGGACCAGGGCCACCAGGTAGGTCACAGCATCTATCAGAAGGGGGTTGGCTTTCTCATTTTTCAGCCACCGGAGGATGTGAGTGTAACACTGGGGCTGTCCACACTGAATCAAGGCTTGTAAGGTGACAGGGCTGAGAAGAAAATGGCAGAGAAAGCTATAAAGATCACCTCCCAGGCAGCTAAAAATATCCTTAGCCAGAGTGTTCCCTCTGTCAGGGGTACCCTTATCCCCTGTATTCACTATCCAAATCCAGCCTTCTTCCAGAATCAACTCAGATCCATGGAACCATGCCTTCCCTATAAGCACTACCTTTGGGAGAAGCACCATGGAGCAAAGGCTGAAGAAAGACCCCCCTTGACTCCACACCAAAAAGGACTGTTATCCTTTGGTCCAAACACAGAATGTGCCAGGCAAACTCTCATTCAGTCCCCAGTCCCCTCCCTGACCTTCAAAGAACTAAGAGCCAGTGCACTGAAGTAAAAGAAATCACAGTATTATTTTGTTTGTCTGAGTTCTCTCTCCTCTAGCCTAGAGGCTTCCAGAAGGCACAGGCTTCTTTTTCTCTCAGATTTCCCGGGGTACCCGTTATAGCAGTGAGAGGGCACCATCAAAAGATGGAAATATTTCAGAGTTCCCGTCGTGGCTCAGTGGTTAATGAATCCGACTAGGAACCATGAGGTTGCGGGTTCGATCCCTGGCCTCGCTCAGTGGGTTAAGGATCTGGCGTTGCCGTGAGCTGTGGTGTAGGTCACAGACGTGGCTCAGATCCCACGTTGCTGTGGCTGTGGCATAGGCCGGCAGCTGCAACTCCTGTTAGACCCCTAGCCTGGGAACCTCCATATGCCGCGAGTGTGGCCCTAGATAAAGCAAAAAGACAAAAAAAAAAGATGGAAATATTTCCCTCCCATTTTAACACACATGTATACATCGGCTTTGGAGGCAACATTTGTATGTGCGTGTCGCCCATGAAAGTCTAGACACGTTAGCTGATTATTTCTCAATTCAGCAAACATTAACTAATTGATTAACCGGGTTGAACTCAATCATCCATGTGATTCTGTCTGGCCGAGGTCTCAGCCAGTGACCACAGGTTTATCACCCGTGAAAGATGGAGCTGCGACCCTTAAAGAAATACCTGGACACCTCGATCAGCTTTGGCAGGAGAGTTGCGACTGCCTCACTGCTGAGGCCTCTCAGCTCAGTCACCAGTCTGTGGAAGAGGCTGGCTCTCTGGGCATTCTGCTCGGAGACATGCAGCTTCTGCAGCTCCTGGAGGGTCTTCACGATGGCCTCAGCCTGCTTTGGAGGTGACGTGGACTTGGTGCTCTCAAAGGCAAGACCCACGGCCTCAGGACCTGGAAGCAGGCGCATGTCAGAGGGACTCTGGCTTACCTCTGCATCTCAGCCTCATCTTGGCTGCAGGAAACTGGAGAGCGTGGTGGACCAGCAAAGGGGAAAATGACACCTGTTACATGTTGGGCTCTGTCTTGGGGTCTGACCATTGTTTTCACTGACTCACCACACTCTCCTCGCGGGTAGTACTGTTCCTCATGGTAAAGATAAGGTAACTAAGACCCAGAAATGAGCCACTCGCCTGGCCTGAGAAATTTGTGGGCAGGAGAAGCAGAGCTGGAACTGAATCCAGGCTTGTTTGACTGTGTTATCAAAATATCTTTTTGCCTAAAAGAACTGGCGAGGAGGTGCTGCTAATCTGGCAATAGCTGAGGCTAGACTCTCTGGTGCTCACCCATCCTTTTTTCCAATGGGGTCTGATTGCAGTTTGTGGGGGAGGGGAAGGCCCTTTTGTGTTCCCTCTTTCACGCTGCTCTCACCTACGCCAGGGATGGGGTGAGGTAGCATGGAAACAGGATGCAGTGGAAGGAGTTGTGGCTTAGATTAGACCTGTAGGTCCATTCTGTACCACCTCTAATAGTCTGTGACTTTGAACACATCCTTAAGGCTCTGTGCATCCTTTTCCCCTCTGTAGAATGGGTACAAAAGCTCATGTTGCTGAGAGCAGGGAGGTAAGGCACATGACAGATTCAAATTCAGGACAAGTGCAGGGCTAGGGTAGGCCCAGCACTTTCTCTGGTTCCTCTCAGACCCTGAGGGCCCTCTCCCACTTGCCCCCACCTTATCTAGCCCCAGTTGTCATATCAACCAAAGGCAGACTTAGGAGGTCAGTTTTCTACTTACAAAAACCCAGGTGGCCTTAGGAAATGCCTCCCTTTCCTGTATCCCATAGCCACTTCACATTCTGAAATGCAAACACTTCCTCTGTAGAGTGACCCAAAGCCAGAACACCATGAACCTCATTAGTCAGCAGACATTTCATAGGTCCCAGCTCCAGGAACCATATGCATGTAAAATCTTACCTTCATTAAAGACGCGGCTGTTGATCTTAGGTGTTTCTTCAAGTTTCAAAGTCTGTGTGACCTGTGCCATCATCCCATACTTATTCCTGGTAACAAAAGAGACACATTGCTACAGACGGCCAGCTCCCCAGAACATTCTGTTCTTTCCATGTTGAATGTCCCCTTGATATCCACTTCTGCCCAAATTCTGCTCAACCATCCAACAATAGTTAAATCCAGCTGCCCTTGACCCCTCCAGTGAACAGTACCACCTCCTCTGTTCATGCGATCTCTTCTTCCATCAGAAGGTCCTAGGCACCCTACATCCCTCCCCCATGATCCTAGAATGCCCAGAGGGAATGGACTAATGCTGTGCTTCAAAATTCCTTTGTGTCTCCCACAGCACAGTGCCAACAATACAGCAGTTACTTAATAAACATTCATTGACGGACAGGTGTTCAAAATGGATTTGGATATACAAGTCTCTAGTACAATTCCTAAATTTTCTGTAAAGCCTTTCTAACCAGGGCAACCTGTAATGATTCTCAGTTTTTCCTGCTCTATAGCCCTTAAAGTCTGGGTCTCATACCTTTCAGCGGTTTCAAATTATTTTGCATGCCTAAGACTTTCCTACCAAATTGCTCCTTAGCTTGGGAAGGGGGACAGGGATGGGCTCTGCTTCATACCTCTCCCCATCCCCCTCCCAGGAACAGCCTAGCCTAGGACAGGGCCCCTAAGAAGCAGTCAGCTCATAGTGACTCCCTCAGTAATGAATTGGGGGTGCAGCAGGTGACCTACTTGTAGGAGAAAGGCAGGAAGAGGTGCTGCTCCTTGCAGATGGCTTCTGACACATGCTTCCTCTTAGGGTCCAGGGTGTACTGGCAGGACTGGCTGCTGCCAATCAGGGTTGACAAGGGGTGGGTCTGTGAATGACATCAGAGAAAAGCATTTTGATGGGTCCCTGGGGCTGGAATCGGAGTCTTCCGTCATAGGTATTTGTCTTCAGGAAAGAGGGTGGGTGAACGGGAGTTCTACACCACTGGATAAACTCAGAGAAGAGATCAATATATAGCTTTTTATGATGCAGCATATAGAATTTCCCAGGCTAGGGGTCAAATTGGAACCACAGCTGCATACCTATGCCACAGCCACAGCAACTTGGGATCCGGGCCACATTTGTGGCCTTTGCTGCAGCTTGCTGCAACACTGGATCCTTAACCCACTGAGCGAGGCCAGGGATCAAGCCCAAATCCTCATGGATACTAGTTGGGTTCTTAACCCACTGAGCTATGATGGGAACTCCTGGTACTTGACATTTAGACAAGGGAATGCAACAGCTTGGCAGACCCAAAACTGAGTCAAGCTATGGACTCTCCTTATTCCACCCAGTGGGTCTCTAATATTGCATGAAGTATATAGAACCTGGTATCCTACACACGCCTATCCTTCCCACCTCACAGGAACATTTCACACCAGCTACTGCTCTTTAGGTTTTCTTTACCTAGAGGTTTTTCTCTGAGATCCCTTAGTGCCAATATTCTGGAATTTTAATACTAAAGAGGATGCTGCAAGTATGAATAACACACCGATGTGAACCTTACCATGCCTTTGATCAAAGCAAGTGGGCTAACTCCCGTGCTGATGGGCTGGAAGTGATCACACTTCTCCAGGTTTCTTTCAATGGATATTTCTGTTGCTGCATTTTCCTTCCCTTTTTTAACAGTAAGGTCACTGGAGCAGTTTCCATACACAGTGTCCTAGGGGATCAGGAGATACAACAGGTGTATTCAGTGTGGGGAAACGTCTTTAGGTGCTTGGGCTGGGGCTGGGAAAGGAGTCTGGGAGGAAAGGCAGGAGTCATGTGAATCTGGGACAAAGTTTCATCCTCTTGGACAGAGTGTGGCCATTGCTGGTTCCTGGGCAGCTGGAGCTGGAGTGAGAAAACCACAACAGGGTCATTCTGGTTCTGAGGCACCCTGCCTGCCCTCCTAGGACCTGGGCAACAATGGTTTTATATTCTGTGCTCTCAGAGCGTTTTCTCTATCGCTCGTTCATGGCTGTTATTCCAACCCACCTTCTCTATGGGTCTTTGTTCTCACCCCAGGTAGTGAGAACTGCCTGAGAGAAAGGCTGCTGCAGGAGGCAGCAGTGTGTTTGCGAGTGTAGCGCAGTACAGAGTTCGGGGCATAGTAAGGGCTCTAATGTGTTCCTGGGACTGAAGTCAACTGAATCCTCTATCAGATCAAAACCTGAAATTCTTAGGAGAGGCTGACGAATAGATTCAATTATTTTCTGTGTTTAAAACACACACAGGCTTTACTGTGCTCTGTCTTGTGGACACAACAAAATCAAACAAAGGAGTAGGGTGGTCAGGAGTCCCAGGAAATTGCTTTAAAGTTAGGTTCGGTCTGCTCAGGCTGTGTGGGATGACCCCTCAGTGAGCAAAGGACAAGGAGCCTTGGGCACCAGGGCTTCACACCAACACAGGGACTCCTGGGTAACCAGCCATGCAGCAACGCCAATGATCCACTCTACGTATAAGTGGGGCCCAGCTCCACTATGTAAAAATGAGTTCAAAGGCCGCTATTATCAGCTTTCTAAATTCTCACCAGAAATAACACTTGTTTAGCCTCTTCTGTCTCCGGGGGAAGCAGGAGGGCAGAAATGATGCCCCTCTTGATGTTCAGGATGTGTTTAGGCTCTTCTTTCTCTGGGTAAAGTAAGACTTGCTTCCCTTCAGGAACAACCAGCCTGAGCTCGTACCTGTCCCAGAGAGAGCATGGTCACCAAGTGTCCTTTCTCCACCGTGAGCCAGCTGGACACAAGCTGGGTGGCTTTGCAGCCTCCTTTTAACTTACTGTTTTTCTTTTGACATCTTTTCTTCATAAATAACTGCAAATATACATATGTTTTCAAAAGAGCATACACGTGTGTGTGCTTTTGGTATTCCTTCATTTCTTTTCTTTGTTTTGCTTGGCCTCCATCCCCTGTTTTCTACCCACATCAGTCTCTGCAGCCACGGTCCCCACAGAACAACCTACTGGGCATCCCGTGCATATCTCTGCACTCAGGCGATCCTGTACACAAGTGTGGGAGTGAAAACATCTACATAAAAAGGTTTGGTCATTGCCTGTTTTATCCAAATGGCATTGTGTGATGCACACTTTTCTTTATCTTGCTTTTCTCATTTAATTATACTCCATGAAAATCCTTCTAGAGCTCTAACAGATTCTTTTAAAAAAGCTGTATAACATGCCATTCTATGGCTATATACACTTTATTCAGATTCTCACCTATAGATGACATTCTCTGTCTCTCTTCCTGGATTTTTAACTTTAATTGTTTTGGCCACACAAACAACACTAAAATAAACATTCTTATGCATGGATCTCCACACATTACTGCTTTCCTTTTCACAGGCTAGAGTCTCAGAGTTCGAAATTGTAGGGTCAAAGGTTCCAAGTAGTTTTAATTATAGTAGATATTGACTAAGGGCACTCATTTTCACCAGCAATGTGTAAGCGGACACTTCTCCTTATAGGCTGGCCGGAAATAAGTGCTCCAGCTGTTCTGAGTGTCTGTAGTCTCATGGGTATAAGGTGATAAATATCTCGTTATATTAATTGCATTTCCTGACCACTAATGAGCCTGAGCTTTCTTTCCATACATTTGTTGGACATTCATTCACTTTTTAAATATGATCTCAGGCTACGTCTCAAGCCTGGGTCAACTTCGATCTTAGGGACCTTCCTTTGGGGACTTTCGTTAGAGTGTTTCACAGGGCTTGGCAGCAACTGCTGCAGTTAAGTCAGAAGAAAGAAAAGGAAACCAGGTGTGTTTCCCACAGTTGTCCATCCTCTCAGAAAATTCTAGACACTGTGATGCAGGCTCACAACAAAGCCCTGAGGTGGTCAAAAGCAGGAGTCCCTTTTGTTTGGAGGTGTGAAAGGACCAAAAAGCAGCGATTACCTCACCCCTTCAGCCCCTGCACCCCACTCCCTCAGATATATCTAAGTCTTGGATAAAATAAGATGTATTGGCTAGAGACAGAAGCATCAAGGCCAATTCTGGCTTCAGAGTCTAATGTTTAACAAACTTTTTTTTTTTTTTTTGCCTTTTGTCATTTTTTAGGGCCGTACCTGCGGCGTGTGGAGGTTCCCAGGCTAGGGGTCCAATTGGAGCTGTAGCCGCCAGCCACAGCCACAGCCACAGCAACGCAGGACCCAAGCCACATCTGTGACCTACACCACAGCTCACAGCAACGCCGGATCATTAACCCACTGAGCAAGGCCAGGGATCGAACCTGCAACCTCATGGTTCCTAGTTGGATTCGTTAACCACTGCACCATGACAGGAACTCCCTAATGTTTAACAAGTCGAAAGATGGGCAGGGAGGGAGTTCCTGATGTTACCAAATGAACAAATCCATGACTGCCAGTATTTGTACACACTTACGACACTGCAAACTGTGACCTGGAGAGGAGGCAAGGGTGACATTCAAAAACCTCTAACGACCAGCGTAGTATGAACACTAATGCTCAGCAGAGATGCCAGCTGTCAGCAACAGCAATGGTCTGGTCAGTACGCACTGGCAGAAGGCCAGCCCTGCAGGGAGACCAGCTCCGGCCTTGGCCCTCCCTGGACTCCTGGAAACTGGAACCCTCTGCTGAGAAGACCCTGCACTGCCTTGTTCGGCCTCAGAGACAAGTCCTGCTAGCTCTCTCTGAAGACCACAAGGCATTGTCTCATTTCACTCTTTGAATGTGAATTCACTTGTTTAACCAAACCATCTCAGCTTTATTACCTCAAGGAGTTTTAAAGTCTGAGATCTTGGAGAACCACATTTAAATGATCATTAGAGGAACTTCACTAGGGGAGGGTAAATGCTGCTCTCCTCTTTTTCATTGTGAAAACTGAGCAGTTCCCTTGATCGATGGAGAAGAGAGAATACAAAGACGTGCACGCCTAGCATAAACACACATGTACACACCTCAGTGAACACATACACACACACACACACTCACTCGTGCACAACATGTTCGGTGATGCCCATAGCTCAGAAATTGAAATGCACAGGCCCACATCTTACCTGGACATGGCAGCAGCAAACTCCTCAGAGTTCTTGGCCCTCTTCAGCAAGGCCTTCCCCTCAGGGTTGAAGCCATATACTTCTTTCAGGGAGCAGTGATTGGTCTTCAGGATGAAACTGCAGAATTGGGGGACTTCCAGCTCGACCTGAGAAGAGAGGGTAACAGCACAGTAAGAGTCTCCATCGAAACACAAGGGGTCAAATTGGAGCTGTAGTTTCTAGCCTATGCCAGAGCCACAGCAACACCAGATCTGAGCCGTGTTTGTGACCTACACCGCAGCTCGTGGCAATACCAGATCCTTAACCTACTGAGTGAGGCCAGGGACCGGACCCACATCCTCATGGATACTAGTCGGGTTCTTAACCCTCTTAGCCACAACAGGAACTCCTAAATGTATTCGCTTTAGTTATAAAGAGGTACAACTGGTTAGAAGAAATGCAGCCTAGGAATGAGGGTGAGGAAGGAAACCAGGAGGAAGGAGGGGGCTGTCACTGGTTTCGACAACAAATGTTTCCTTAAATGTGAATAGTCAGACGAAACATCCAAAACCTCTTGCATCTATTAGGGCCTATTCAGAGCTTCCCATTTGGCTGGAATTTAAACAGATCCTTTGTTGTCTAACTGTTCAAAGAACTTTCTGCAGTGATGGAAAATTTCCACATCTACACTATCCGATATGGGAGCCACTAGGTATGGGTGGCTGTTGGGCACTTGACACGTGGCTATTGTGATAAGAAACTGAATTTTCTCTTTTATTCAATTTAAACAGCCACACGTGGCTAATGGCTACTTTATTTGACAGCACAGATGCTGGGGCCCTAGAAAGAAGAGGGCGACCCAGCCTGACTTCTCTTTCCCACACAAACCCCAACACTGGCCCTGAGATCCGTTCCATGGAACATGGGTATAAGCAGAGTCAGCCTCAACAACAAGGGAAGTTTTATTTGAGAACAAACTGCACGTTTATGGTTTTCTTTTTTCCGTTTGTTTTTAGTAGCAGACTTAGGTTATAAACACCTTAGGTTAGGTGTTTATAACCTGACTCCTCTATTAGACATTTCTCGATACGTTAAATCTAGTGGCCCGCGATCCTGATACTCTAGGCTATATATTCTAATCACTTCTTGGAAACTAACAGAAAATAAATCTGGTGGGTAAACTTTTCTATGCCAGACACCTTCTCAGCACAGTGGCTCACCTGCAAACTGAGGACCAGTCCCAGGACTTCGAGATTACATGAAATCCTGGCACGAGCTAGGTTTGCTCAGTGCCAGGCTCCAGGGTCCTGCAGTGGCCCTCCATCTCCCCTCATACCTTGCAGTTGATCTTGGTGGAGCTTCTTGAATCAGCGGTTCCAGGGACCCCACTGGAGCTCTCAGCCTCATAGTTGTATACGTATTTCCGGAGGTGCTTGAATCGTGTTGCGTCCTCTACAGTGAGAAGAATTAAGTCAGCTACTTAGCAGAAGTAACTTGCCCAAGAATAGTAAGTCCTGGGTGGAGAAGGGTAGTGGCATAGAGAATCAAAAACGGTAATTAAATTCAAACTATTTTTAACTGACTGCCTCATACTTAATTTTCCTTTATAGATTTAACCTCTGCATTACGGTTTGGCCGAGGCTTATGTTTAAACTGGCTGGCATTCCTTGAATATATCATGTGAGATATAAGGAAGGGAGTGTCAAATAATGAGGTTCAGAAAATCTATAGGGAAGACTCCTAGGAAAATTAAGCGCTGATGGCATAAAGCAAATATCTCTCATTGCCTTTTCAGGTTGAAAATACCATAATTCTGTGGTTCTATTTTGATTCTATAAAATACTTGAGGCATAGTTCATTTAGCATTAGGGGTATCAAGCTGTCCTAAGAAACCCCCAAGGATTTGGGGAAGGAATTTCTGGAGGTTTCCACTGTGCTTGAGAGGAGTTTTCTGAACAATTTGAGAAAAACATCGGGATAAAGAGCCCAGATGCAGTGATATCAGATGCCCACGAGATGGCAGTGCTGCCCCATCAGCGGCAAGCCTCCTCATCTCAGAACACAGGGTACCAAAGCAAGGCCAGCTCCTTTGACCTCCAGAGGTCAGGTAAATACAAAAGGGTGGGGGTCTGAATTTCTGCACAAAGGTTAAAGTCAGCATTTCCTCACCCTCCTGTGCTTCAGATTAATGATTAGCTCCCGACAAACAGGATGGTGATGTCTCTTTAAAGTGTCCATGGACCAAAGAGAATGATAGTCCCTTCCTCAGCCTACCCCCAGACTGAACTTTTGGGACAGATGAGAAAGGCAGATAAAAAAAGCTCTGAGACCCCTTGGAGATGGGTAGAGCTCATAGAACTGGCATTTGGGGCTCAGAGCAGTTTTCCACAGTCAGAGCATCACAGCATTCCAGTGACCTAAGGTGCGGAGGGATGGGTTGGGGGTGGGGTGGGGCCACCCTTCCCTGCCCAGAGGAGAAGCGCCTTACTCGAACAGCTCGGGCCAACGGTTCCCAGCACTTGCTCTCCTGTAAGAAAAGGAGAAAGACAGCTGTGGGTTTTCCCCTTCTTCCAGATGGGTCCTGGGATCTGACACAGAGAGGACCACTGGCAGAGGACTTTTATCTTCTAGGAGGCAGGCAGGTTTTGAAGAACCTAATCCCCGGCCCTTCCTATCACTGGCCCCCCCGGCCCCCATTCTGAGGGTCCTGTGCCCCTGTCCTTGAACCTGTGGCTGCCTTCCCTCAGACCCAGGCCACCACTCCTGCCCTGGTTCCTATCCCTTGGCTTTGACTCTTGCCCCTCACCCCCCAGCCCCGCACCCCTGGGGCCTGATGGCCTCACTCACTGGCCCAGGTGCAGGTGGCGGCCAGCAGCAGCAGCAGCAGCAGCGTCGCGGGCCTCGGCGGGCCCATGGCCGACCTGGGCGGCGGCTCCTGGCTCCCTCCCGCCTGGCTGGCTGGGCCTGGCCTCCTGCTCACTGGCTCCGCGGGGACAGGAACCCACAGGCAGCACCCTGCACCCACTGCACCCTCACCCGAGGTGGAACTGTGCTGCTGGCGCCCGTGCCCTATTTATATGAGACCGTCCGCCCAGGCCTCGGCACCTGGGCTGAAAGAGCACCCGGAGCATTGCAAAAGGTCCAAAGGGCAGCGTCCTGGGCCTGTTTGCTTTTCCGCACCAGGCCGAGCTCCGAGTTGTGAGGAGGGGCCGGCGAGGGGGCTCAGCTCAGACTCAGCCAGGGCCAGAGGGGCCTTGCCTCTGGCCTGTTCCTGGGGTCTCATCAGGTGGGACCGGGGGGCTTAGCGCCCCAGGAGCCTGCCCTGACCCAGGGGTGCCTCCAGGAGGTGACCAAGCACAAGGACCAAACCCGCCTCTGCTCCTTGAACCGACTTTGCAGCCACTGGAGAGCCAGCCCTTAACAGCACTTACCCTTTCTCTTCCGTTTTGATAGTTGTGGTGGACTTTGAATTTGCATGGCTGCCCCGACCTAGAGCAGTACCCCCGGCTCTGGGTCACCTGTCCCGGATTCAGCCCATCCAGAGGGAGCAGGGAGACGGGAGGGAGCGAGGGCCCCCACTCCACCTGAGGGCCCTCTCTCAAAGCAAAAATCCAGGAGCCTGAATCTTTCAGAAACTCCGGTGAGGAGGGGCCCCTGGAGAAGAGCCGCTTGCATGTCCCAGGGCCCAATTTCTTCTTGGGAAATCAAGGAGACAAGGCTTCTGGGTTTCTTCAGGGATGGGGAGGCCCGTGAGGAGAAGCAGAGTAGATGCAGAACATTCCTCCTAAACATCCCAGAACCTTCTCCATGAATCCCTCCCTTCTCTTCTAGGTGCTGTCCATTTCCCACAGGAAACTTGGCCAGGCACTTCCCCTGTCCTGCTGCGGGAAGTCAGGCGCAGTACCGACATTTCAGCAACAGGGTTTTATTGACCCAGAAATGATCACACAGGGTGACTGATGGGGTGATGCTGGGGTGGGATGGGCAGAGGCTGAGACTGGCCATGTCCTCAGAGCAGCTCCAGTCTGGCTGGGGAGACAAGATGCATAGTCAGGAAACTGCTGGTGAGCGATGAAGGCAGTCTGCAAGCCATGCTAAACTGTGGGTGTAACTGCTAGAGGAGAGCACGGGAAGCGGGGCGGCAGGGCAAGGAAGAGGGACGAAGGACTGCTAGGGACCTGAGCACCTGAGGGGGAAAGTTGGCATCTGTGGTTACAATTTGTTATTTATGAGATGTATCAAGATGTAACAAACAACTTGTGAAGTCATTTAAAACTTCTAGTGCTGGAGTTCCTGTCGTGGCTCTGTGGTTAAGGAGCCCAACCAAGATCCACAAGGATGCAGGTTCAATCCCGGCCCTTGTTCAGTTGGTTAAAGATCCCGTGTTGTTGTGAGTTGTGGTGTAGGTCGCAGACGTGGCTCAGATCCTGTGTTGCTGTGGAGTAGACTAGAAGCTCCGATTTGACCCATAGCCTGGGAACCTCCACATGCAGCAGGTGCAGTCCTAAAAAAGACAAGACAAACAAACAAGAATTTCTAGTGCCAAGACTGAAGCAGGGTTCCAGAAGCATCATGTTCTGAAATAGCAGTAGTGTACGAAGACCCCCACTCCCTTGGCAGAGATGTGCAGGAGAATGTCTGCCTTTTTCTGGCACTTTGGCTTCCACACTTGTCCTCGTTCGTGTGTTTTAGCCAGGAACCCCCTGCGGGGCAGCTACACTCCCATCGTCCCTTCAGCGATTAGTTGCTTTACATCCGTGGTTGTTAATATTGTGGATATTAATAAAGACCGTGGACATTAGAAAAAAGTGGATATTACAGAGGTTTCAACCCAAGACTGGTCATAGTTACGCCACTGCATTATAAAACATCTGGAAAAAGTAACTGCCCCCTCAACTCCTTTTCTCTGAACATTTTATTTAAATGCTTTTATGTGGACTGTCTTTCCACAGGAGGAACTGCTGCTGGTATTTCAGGAAATAATTCTGCTCCCATATATATTCACTTTAAGGAGAATGGGTAAAAATACTTAGGCGTAAAGAAACCAAAAGGAGATGGCTGGCTTCAATTTATAAGCAGAAATCCAGGATTTCTCTGTTGGGTGACAAATGACGCCACTATTCTACAGTCAATGTCGCTATAGCAGAGAACATTAAATAAGTCTGGGGATGCGATGTAGAGTGTGGCGGACATAGTTAATACTGCTGTTTGACATATTTGCAAGTTGCTAAGAGAATGGATCTTAAAAGCCTCTATCACAAGAAAAAAATCTTTTTTGGGTAATTATGTATGGTGTCCGATGTTAACTTACTGTGGTGATCATTTTGCAATATATACAAATATTACAAAATATTGAATATATGCAAATATTGAATCATTATGTTTTTAAAAATATAGAGAACATCATTTTTGATGACTTGGGAATCAAAATGAATCTGCTGAAGTTCCCATCATGGCTCAGGGGTAAGGAACCCAGGATCCATAAGGATGCAGGTTGGATCCCTGGCCTCACTCAGTGGGTTAAGGGGTCAGTGTTGCCATGAGCTGAGGTGTAGGTCCCAGATGCGGCTCAGATCTTGTGTTGCTGTGACTGTGGTGTAGGCCAGCAGCTATAGCGCTGATTCAACCCATGGCCTGGGAACTTCTTTACGCCATGGGCATGGCCCTAAAAAGAAAGAAAAAACAGAATCTGCTAGTTGGGATGCAGGGAAAATTTGTGGGATGTTTAGATGCCCTTAGTTGACTGTCACCATCTCTAGAGGAGAAAGCCTAAGACTCGGCAACATCGGTGTCAACTTCTCTTTCTTTCCCTGATTTCCTTTGGAAGGTCACTCCAGTGATGGGCTTTAGCCAGCAGTACTCATTCTCTGACAAGGTCAAGGGCAGAAGGAACACAGAGCCAGTGTTGGCTTGTTGAGTCGACCTGGGTGTAATCACAGAACTCCTATAAGGATTAACGTGTAGGCTTTTCCTTCTTCCTTCCTTCCTTCCTTCCTTCCTTCCTTCCTTCCTTCCTTCCTTTCTTTCTTTCTTTCTTTTTTCTTGGTTTTGTTTTTTAGGGCCCCACTTGAGGCATATGGAGGTTCCCAGGCTAGGGGTTGAACTGGAGCTACAGCTGCTGTCCTACGCCACAGCCATAGCAACACCAGATCTGAGCGGTGTCTCCAACCTACACCACAGCTCACAATGATGCCGGATCCTTAACCCACTGAGCGAGGCCAGGGATTGAACACGCAACCTCATGAGTCAGATTCATTTCCGCTGCACCACAACGGGAACTCTGACTATTCTTAAATTACTAAATCTACATGGATCTTTTGCCAAAAGCTATTTTAAAACATAGTATTAGTTGAGACCACAGATATCTCCTTTCATCTCTTGTCTTTCAAGTAGGGTATTCTTCAGTTCCCTCTCCTAAACACATTCAAAGTTTCAAAGACTAGCGTCCTGTTTTCCTAGATATCAAATGGTGACAGGAATCAGGAAATCTACCAGTAGAAGCTATTCAGTGAACAGAGAAAACCCAGGTCAGAGAGGCCAGCTGATGGGAAGGGAAGCAGCGTGAGCAGAAGACTCAAGAAAACCTGGGATTGAGCCCTGGCTGGGTTTTCTGTGGAGATGGTGACCTTGGGTAAGTGACTTCACTTTCCTAAGCCTCTGTTTAGCCATCCCTAAAACAGGATTAAACATATTAACCTTCCACATAGGCATTTTGTGAGAATTAAGAGAAAAAATTATGCAAATAATTGCACTGATAGCATGATGCCCGGCAACTAAGACACTCAATAAAGGGTGAATTATCACTCACTCTGCATGTGTTGGAGTGGAACTATATTTTGGGGGGTACCTATTGAGCTAGCTAACCACAGCGGGTAAAGAGACAGAGATTAATAGAAGAAAAACAGGACAGCAGGTTAAGGAAAGAGAACAGAAACATACCAAGATGTCCTTGAGGGCTGTGCACAGCAGAGACAGGGTTTCCATTTTTCTCTGATGATTCCTAACTTTTCTGGGGATTTGAAATCACTGTCCTTTCTGAGGTTAAGGGAGGCCTTCCTACAGCACGCAGACCAGTGACTAGCAGAGACATGCTCTGATGTCGCAAAGATTAATCTCGACTAGTGTCTATGACTTATCAGTTTGTGAATGCAAAGTCCCATCTGGTGAACCATCAGTCTGAGTAATCACAGAGCTCTGGGACCCATTAAAAAGCCACCTGATTAATGGAATCTCAAGGTATTAGATAATGTGGAATATCCCAGTCTCTAGAAATGAAACTATGCATTCTGTTTATCTGCTGGTGATCAGCAGGTCCTGGTTAAGTTCAGAGAATGGTAGAAACTATTAAAGGCAACCTCAGCAGCCCAATATCCTGAACTGTGTCGTTCATATAATGAAATAAGTGCTCAGTATATATTTGCTGAATACAAATGAATGAATCTATGCCATTCAGTCATGCCCCACTGCTTCTAGGATATTTATATACAGTGACCATGATGCTAAAAAATCTTTTCAGTCATAAAACAAGGAAATAGAATCTGATACAAATTTTTCCCAGATATACTGTTCAAAAAGCTCATGTGGCAAATAGGGACCAGTACTGACTATGATTAATTAGCCTGTCTCTTTCCTGCCTATGACAGCATTATAACTGCAAATGATGCCCAGAAGCTGGAAAGTAAATGTCAACAACTGTAGATGGAACCATGCCCAGTGAGGTCCGTGCGTGCCAATGTCAAAGTGCATACACACATAGACACAAACACATACACAAATGAAGAATGTCAAGACAAAAATTGTGTATTTAAGTGCATGGTACAAGTAGAAGATGGTAGGACGGGCCAGTGTCAACCAGATGAAGACATTACTGATGGGCGATGAACCTCCAGAGAGGAAGCAGAATGAAGCTTTCCTGCTCTGTTATTCAGCTATCCAAGAGATAAGGTCAGACTGTTGAGCAGCAGTTCTTACTGGGACAGACGTCAGCCATCAGCCCTGTTCATCGTGCAGTCACGTGTGTGCGTGTACAGTTATCACTAGCTTGACTGTGCAGATCTCACCCAGCCACCCTCCCAGGGCCACTCCAACCCCGCCCACCTTGAAGAGCCCTTCTCTGGCTCCAGTCCAGTTAGACCTCATGGCCTCTGATCTTCATCTCTTATCACTGTCTTGATAGGGCAGCTTGATTCTGAAGTTCTGATCCAGAACTATGGTTGCCCTGAACTTACGTTTGTCTCTTGTAATACTCACTGTTCATGCATTTACCAGTGTGATAAGCTTGGAGGATTGAGAACTGTGGAGTTTTCACCTGTGCCTTCTTCTTCCCAAGCCCTCGCTGGCACCTCTCACCGGGCGAGGCAGGCTGGCGCTAAGGAACAGACACTGTGATTAAAATGTGAGATGGTCCTTGTCAGACAGGATTTTTTTCATACCTGCAACTCACTTCTATCTTGGGTGCCGCTGCATGTGTTTATATCTTAATTTGAACGCTTAGTGAATGTGACAGGATCACGGGGCAGTCTGTAAGGCTGAGTGTCAGCGCCTCATCTATGCCACGAGTGGCCAGAACAAGGTGCCCTTTTAAACTCACTGCAGCTCTGACAGCTTTAATTCTATGAAGACTTTGCAACTGAAAGAAAACAACACATCAGTTACCCCGGGCTCAGACCTCACCGTGGTGAGAAGCCGTGGCTGGGGATTTGGAATCACTGAGCAGGTGGGTTTCAGGGAGACCACCTATCTCTACAAAGACCTGTGCTCTGCACGAGAAATGTAACTTTTCAGCCATTTAAAACAGATTTCCAAATAAGGAGAGGTCATACCCTCCTAGGGATACTAGGGACTCTCAGGAAGTTCCTCCTCATGTCTAGCTTTAGGCTTCATCCTTGCCCTGCCTTCCTTAGATACACCTTAACTTTTCCTTTGAAAGACTTTTTTTTTTTTTGCTTTTTAGGATTACACCCACAGCATAAGGAAATTCACTGGCTAGGGGCTGAATTGGAGCTGCAGCTGCCAGACTATACCACAGCCATAGCAACTTAGGATCTGAGCCCTGTCTGCAGCCTACACCACAGCTCACGGCAATGCTGGATCCTTAACCCACTGAGTGAGGCCAGGGATCAAACCCGCATCCTCATGGACACTAGTCGGGTTCGTAACCAGCTGGGTCACAAGAGGAACTCCACTTTAAAAGACGTTTTGCTGGTTTTGGCCAGCTGTTCTTCCTTTTTTCTTTTTTTTAAAGTTTTGTTTATGTTCTCACAGGACCAGGCTCAGCCCTCAAAGGGCTGATCAGTGCTGAATGACTGGCCAAACAAGCCTTGCTGTCCCCAAACTGCTTTTGATTCTCTTCCAGTATTTAGGGAAACTCTTAGCACTTTGTCTTTTGAGAGCTTACAGATGAGGAGCAGGCCCTGAAAACACAGCACAGCTAATAAAAACATAAAAAGATGAAATGTCCAGAGTGGGATCTACACAGCCAGACTGCAGTGCTCCAACTCAGAGGTCTCAGAGGTCCTAGAGGATGTGGGACTTGAGTAGATCTTGGATGATGGGCAGGATTTGGGCACTGGGTGGCACCACTGGAAGACCAGTGGCACGAAGCTGAGATTATGTCTGTCATGCCTGACAGTCTGTAATCAAGCCAGTCTGCTGAGTTCATGGAGAAGCCTGGGGAAAGGGGCTGGGCCTCGGGAGAGAGAGAAGTTTGCCGTGCCTGGGACAGAGACAGAGCTTGCTGGCCAATCCAACCTTTAACCGCGAGTTACTGTATGAATTGCACATTATGCATTTGGCATTAAATCTGGTATCTCTGGCATTAAAACCCTAGGTAGTACAGAAGGCTGTGATTACTGAGCTGGATTCTCCTTGTCTGGAGCTGGGAAGGGAAATGGACGAACAGGGATTCCTAGAGTGTAAGACATACAGAAGATCTCAGAGGCCAGCCGGAGACAATATTCTTACTTTAGAAATAGAGAAACTGAGGCCTAGACAGTCTGAAGTTGCTTTTTGTTCTTGTTTTTCCCCAAACAAGAGTAGAGGAACTTGGGCCTCCTAGTTTATAATCAGGAATATTCATTCTACTCTAAGTGTACTAAATCTGTGTCGGCTACATAAAGTTGCTTAGAGAATGCTTTATGAAAATGAGCCTTTGATACCAGTGTATTTCCTGGTAAAATCTTGCTCGTTAAAAGTGGAAACTTTAATTGATATTTTTGTGGGCTTATATTCAGAATACATGTTGTTTTATGACAAATTTTACAGAATCACAGAGATTCAGGGTTTCAGAGGGCCATGAAGTCACTGCCTCCAACTCATTTCCCAATATGCGTTTCCCATTCACACTGAGAATACCTGGGTACCCGTTGGCAGGCTGCCTACCTGATGAAATTTTGTGAAATTACATAATGCTGTAGTCAGCACAGTAATTTAAGGTCTCTAAAAGGCAACCATCTACAGCCTGTTTATCTGCAGAGGAGATGGATCCTGTGTATGGACAGCCGAGCCTTATGGTCATATCTCCTCTTTCTGTCCTCTGTCTGGGTCAGACCATCCATTACAGGGAAAGCTGAGAAAAGGGCCATTTTGGGGATGAAAGTTTCTCTTTCAAAATGTCTTTACCTACATTTTGAAGTCAAGGGCAAGTAATTACCAGATTGGCTGCTGTTATTCTCATCTGTGCCTCCTTTCTTTCTTCTCTTTCAGCATGGGGTGGGGAGGGCAGGGTGGTGTCAGGCCATCCCCAGAACCCGGTCTGCTTTGGTGTCTTGGTATTTGGAGCAGAAAGTGGGTAGAAATTTGCTACTTGGTACCTGGAGTTCTTTGTCTTTCTTCTTTTTAATGGTGGCACCTAGCTTTTAATAAAGTTTTTTGAAAAATAATGGCCACCTTCAACTGTTTTGAGATCCACCTTGGAAAAGGACTATTTTTAGCAGCTTTATTTGAGATAAGATTCATACTATAAAATACCCATTTCAAGTATATAATTCAATGTTTTTTTTTCAGTGTATTCAGGGAATTGCACAACCATTACCACAACTGATCTTTAGAAAAATTTTAACGCCTCAAAAAGAAATCCCGTGCCAATTAGCCAGCATCTCCTAAATTCCCTATTCTCTCAGCCCTCAGCAGCCACAAATCTATTTTCTGTCTCTACAAGTCTGCCTGTTCTAGAGATTTCATATAAATGGGATCATACAATGTGTGGTCTTTTGTGATAGGTTTTTTTTTTTTTTTTTTAAACTTAGCATAACATTTTCAAGGGTCATCCATGTTGTAGCATTTCATTCTTTTTTAGTATAAAAATATTTCACTGCTTGAATTTACCATGGTTTATTTATACATTCATCAGTTGATGGGCACTTGTGTTGCTTCCACTTAGTGGCCATTATGAATAATGCTGCTGTGGACACTTGTGTACAAATTTCTGTGTGGACATATGTTTTCACTTCTCTTGAGTATATGCCAAAGAGTGAAGCTGCTCCGTCATGTAAGTTTATGTTTAACCATTTGAGGGACAGCCAGACCTTTCCAGAGTGCTTGCACCATTTTGTATTTCCATCAGCAGTGTATGAAGCTTCCAATCTCTGTGCATTGTTGCCAGCCCTTGTTATTTTCTGTCTTTTGATTACAAGCTACCTAGTAGGTGTGAAGTGGTATCTCCTCGTGAATTTTATTTTTATTTTTTCTTTTTTTGGCTTCACCTGAGGCTTATGTAAGTTCCCATGCTGGGGATCAACCTGGGCTGGTACAGAGATAATGCTGGCTACTTAATCCACTGTGCCACAGTGGGAAGCCCTGTCTTATTGTGGTTTTGATTAGCATTGCTGTGGTAGCGTGATACTGAGCCTCTTTTTGTGTTCTTATTGGCAATTGTGTATCTCCTTTGGAAAATGTCTATTTATTTATTTATTTATTTTTGTTTTTTTGCCTTATCTAGGACCTCACCCGCAGCATATGGAGGTTCCCAGGCTAGGGGTCTAACAGGAGCTGTAGCTGCCAGCCTTTGCCACAGCCACAGCAACGCGGGATCCGAGCCGCGTCTGCAACCTACACCACGGCTCACAGCAACGCCGAATCCTTAACCCACTGAGCAAGGCCAGGGATCAAACTCGCAACCTCATGGTTCCTAGTCGGATTCGTTAACCACTGAGCCACGACGGGAACTCCGGAAAATGTCTATTTAAATCCTTTTGGTTTTGAACTTTTTAATTGAGTTGTTTTGATTTTCAATTACTAAGTTTTAAGAGTTCTTTATATATTCTAGATACAATACTTTGAATAGATACAGGATTTGAAAATATTTTCTCTCATTCTATGGGCTGCCTTTTCACTTTTTTGATGGTGTCCTTGCAGTACTTTTCTTTCTTTTACTTTTTAGGGCTGCACCTGTGGCATATGGACGTTCCCAGGCTAGGGGTTGAATTAGAGCTGCAGCTATGGCCTGTGCCACAGTCACAGCAACACTGGATCCAAGCTGCATATGTGACTTATGCTTCAGCTTGTGGGAATGATAGATCCTTAACCCACTGAACAAGGCCAGGGACTGAATCTGCATCCTCACAGAGATAATTCTGGGTCCTTAACCTGCTGAGCCACAATGGGAACTCCTGAAGTACATTTTTAATTTTGATGAAGTCCACTTTATTTTTTGTTACTTGTTCTTTTGATGTCATATCTAAGAATATTGCCTAAAACAAGGTCAAGAACATTTACCCCTATATTTTCTAATATAAATTTTCTTGTACATTTTATTATATAAAAAAGGAGTTTATAGTTTTATTTTTCGTGAGTTTTTTTTTTTTCTATTATAGTTGATTTACAGTGTTCTGTAGAAGTTCCCATCGTGGCATGCTGGAAACAAATCTGGCTAGGAATGATGAGGTTGCAGGTTCGATCCTTGGTCTTGCTCAGCGGGTTAAGTGTCCGGCATTGCCATGAGCTGTGGTGTAGGTCGCAGACGCAGCTCAGATCTGATGTTGCTATGGCTGTAGCATAGACCGGCAGCTGTAGCTCCAGTTCGACACCTAGGCTGGAACCTCCATATGCCACAGCTGTGGCCCAAAAATAAAAATAAAAATAAAAATAAAAAAATAGTGTTCTGTCAATTTCTGCTATATGGCAAAGAGCCCCCCCCCCCGCCACACACACACATTCTTTTTCTCACATTATGCTCCATCACAAGTGACTAGATATAGTTCCTTCTGCTATTCACCAGGATCTCATTGCTTATCCATAATAGTTTGAATCTACTAACCCCAAACTCCCAGTCCATCCCTCCCACTCCCCCTTGGCAACCACAAGTCTATTCTCTAAGTCCATGAGTTTGTTTCTTTTTTGTGGAAAGGTTCAGTTTTGCCATTTATTAGATTCCAGATATGTGATATCATATGGTATTTGTCTTTCTCTTTCTGACTTACTTTACTTAGTATGAGAATCTATAGTTCCATCCATGTTGCTGCAAATGGCATTATTTGTTATTTTTTATGGCTGAGTAGTATTCTGTTGTGTATATATACCACATCTTAATCCATTCATCTGTCAGTAGATGTTTAGGTTGTTTCCATGTCTTGGCTATTGTGAACAGTGCTGCAGTGAACACAGGATGCATATATATTTTTCAAGGAAAGTTTTGTCCGGATACAAACCCAGGAGTGGGATTACTGGGTCCTAAGGTAGTTCTATATTTAGTTTTCCGAGGTACTTCCATACCATTTTCCATAGTGGTTGTACATAGTTTCAGATGTTATATTTATGCCTATGAATAATTTAGAGTTAAAATTTGTATACAGAAGTTTCCTTTAATCCTTGTTTTTGGAAACTTCTTGGTCCTATGAGCCTGTACACGACTCTGAGTAAACTCTCCTGCCTCCCTGCTAATCGGACGTGACCTGTTCCTGATGAGGATGACCTCATCCTGTTGCTCAATGAGTAGAGTCTCAGCCTCTTCTCAGGCGCTCCTCCTCCCTGGTGCTTTCCAGGCAGTGACCAGTCACAGTGACTGAGAGCCACCATCACTGCGGGGACAGGCCCTGAGCCCTTGCCTTTTCAGGAGGAAAAAAGATGTTTGGGTCTCTGAAGTTGAAATCCCAAGTTCCTTTTCAAGTCCATAATGCTCTGATAACCACACTTCCTTTTCCCTTCAGAAAGTATCCAGGGGTTAGAGAAATGGGTCTTTTCTGCACCCCAAACAGCTCATCGTGTTTTATAAGAAAACCTTATAAAAGTGTAAACAAATACATAAAACGAAGTAACTTCAGGCACATTAGAATGATTGCTTTGGGGGAGGGGGTGGAGAAGCTATCGGGGTTGCGGGGTCAGCTGGGGAGTTAGGATGGGAAATGAACAAATAAACCAACAAAATGAGACAGGGGCCTTTGCAGACCAATAACAGTGTGCCTGATGCTGAGGAGGGGCAGGGGTCATCTTTTCTCACGAATGACGGTCAACCGGTTAGCTGTATCATTTTAAATGTTAAAAAAACACATATTTATCAAGCATTCAAAATGTAGCAATCCCTGACAGGATAGTTAACATTCATCAATTATCTCATTTAATATTCAAAAAAACTTTGCAAAATAGATATTTTAACCCTGGTTCATACAAATAAGGAAGCCAGGGCTAAATTCTACATAACTCACTGAATGCTCCTGTCTTCCTTATCCCTAGAAGAGGCAACTTTGAGTATGTAAGAGGATCAAATGAACAACCTAAGGTTCATCTCAGTGACATTGGCACATACACGCAAGTCACCCTTTATCTGGGGAAATAAGCTAGTGTCTTATTAACAAGTGCTGCAATTGAATGGTGTTTTAAGGTTTGTTAAGAGCTTTGGTGTCTATTATTTCTTTTGATCTTTTTAATAACCGTGTGAGTTTTATATTGGATACCCCACAAGTGAGGCACTTGAAGCACCCTAGAGTTAAATGACTTTCTGGGATCACCTGGCATATAACTAGTTGAGCTAGAACTCAAAAATAAGGTGTTCTGGGAGTTCCTGCTATAGCACACTGGGTTGAGTCCAACTGCAGGAGCGCACTTGCTGCTGAGATGCTGGTTCGATCACTGGTCCAGTGCAGTGTGTTAAAGGGTCTGGCACTGCTGTAGCTGTGGCATAGGTTGCAGCTATGACCTGGGTTCAGTCCCTGGCCTGGGAACTTCTTGGGCATAGCCATCACCAAAAAAAAAAAAAAAAAAATTCAGGTGTTCTGACTTCATGTCCCCAGTATTTCAGACTCTGTCATCCTGAATCTTAATGAGACGATTAGGGAATCCAGAACTCTGTGGAATTTGTTAGAGAAATAGGCCATGAGGGTTCTGAGCTCAGCTGGCTCCCAGAAAGGACACTCAGAGAGGCAATGTGAAAATACCAATGCAACCCACCACCAGAGAAAGAGATGGGTCTTAGTGACATTTCCAAGGTTATGCCTTTGATAACATCCTGATTTCTGATGCAACAGGTTTCGATGGGAAGCAAGGCCGTGCCAAAACTCCTATGGTCACTGCTCCTTGGATGTGTTCTTAATGTAAAGGCTGTTTAATGCACCTTTCTCCTCTTAAGTGCCTTCATGCATTTTCTCTAAGTAGGTAAACAGGAAGCTGGTTCAGACACCTGTTTTTTTTTTTTTTTTTCCATACTCATTCTGCACATAATGACCTTGTATGGTTTTTCCTATGCATTAAAACTCTGGAATGTAAGACACTGTGTCTCACCCAGAAAATATCCCTGAGAATGAGTCAGTATGAAATGATGTGTTTGTCCTCTTATTCCAGACCGTGTTGGTCTTGGGACTGGAGTGTCCTGGCAGAGCACAGGCTGACAGCATTCTCTCTCACTGGCTGACCCACAGGCAAAGCCAAAGGCCATCTATGTAAATTAATTTGAACAAGTCCAATATAAAGTGGTAAATTGAGGAAATTAGTTCAAATCAGTCTATTCTTCTAGACCCTTACACCTTTTTTTACCTGGACTTCTTAGTTGAAAGTGGTGATGGATGTCTGAATTATCCAGATAATTACTTCATTCTCAACTTCATTAATAACAGAGCTGTGTCTCCCCGTTAGAAGGTAGAGGAGCTACTTGCACATTTGCTGCTCAGAGAAGCTAGAACCTTCCTCAGAGGAGGGAGGCAGAGGGGTGGGGGAGTCAGATAATTCAAGCAACTTCCAAGGCTGTCCCACGGATGAGGACATCGCTGCCTTTAGGGCAGAGCCACCACCTCCCTGCTCTCAGCCCTCTATTGCTTCTCCCCCTCCCTAAAATCCTTCCTAGGAGGGAGAGGAAGTTCTTGTGACCTCCTCCTTCCAGGATCTCACCTCGCTTCTCTCCTTCTTGCTCTTATTCTCACTCCCTCAGTGAACTCACTGTCTTGCCCTGGTCCCCAAACCTTGGCCCTCGTCTCCCTTTTCTCTCTTCAGGTTGTCTGTCCTATTCTTTCTTCTCCTTAATGTTTGCTTTATCATATCTGCCGTTTTAATACGTCATTATCTCTGAATTAGTTTATATTCTGAGTTATTTTAAGGACTGAGATGCCGGCATATAAGTGAATATGCTGTAATGACTTGCAGCCTAGCCTGTGTATTAGTTTGCCTGGGCCACCATAGCAAAGTACCGCAGACTGGGGGACTTGGAACTATAGAACTAACTTCTTTTTTCACAACTCTCACGAAGTCTGAGATAACAGTGTTGGCAAGATTGGATTCTCTTTGCCTTGTAGTAGACCACCTTCTCTTTCTTGTGTCTGCGCACCGTTTTCCCTCCATGTCTGTCTGAGTCCCAATTTCCTCTCTTTATAAAGGCATCAGTCCTAGTGGGTTAGGGCTCACCTTAAAGGTCTCATTTTACCTAATTACCTCTTTAAAAGCGCTATCTCCAGGTATAGTCATGTTCTGAGATATCAGGAGGTTAGAACTTCAAAGTATGCTTTAATCTTGCTCAGACTTCTGTGGCAAAATACCATAGATTGGGGGCTTAAAAATGTATTTTTTCACAGACTGGAAGCTGGAAGTCTGAGCTCAGAGTGCTGCATGGTCAGGTCCTGGTGAGAGCTCTCTTCCTGTACCGCAGATGGATACCTACTCCCTGTGTCCTCACATGGCAGGGGAATGGGAGTAGGTAGGGGGTAGGAGAGGGAGGGAAGAGAGAGAGGGAGAAAGAAGGGATGGGGAGCTCTCTGGTGTCTCTTCATATAAGGGAACTAATTCCATCACGAAGGCCCTACCCTTGTGACCTTGTCTAAATCTAATCACTTCCAAAAGCCCTATCTCCAAATGCTATCACATTAGGGTATTAGGGCTTCAACATATGAATTTTGGGGGAACACAATTATTTTCTTGGCAACATACGAATTCTGGGGGGATCCTCAGCTCCGTAATAGCCTGAATGGGTCCTAAGAACAAAAGTACATGATCTCCTTATAACTGGCAGTGATACAGACCCCAGACCCCAGTTTCCGTGTTCCCTGAGAAGGGCTTTGAAAGGTTCAAGAAGACCCTGTTAGCTGAGTAGCTGACTGGACTGTGGTCCAGGTGGTCTTGGAACTGCCCCACCGAGTTAACGGCTTCCTCAGCATCTTGAGATGGGTTTTGGGCCTGTGATTGCTGAGTGGAAGGATATTGTCAGAGAATGCCTCCAGGGCATATCTTTGGGCAGTCATGAAATCCTGTGGTAATTCCAAGGGCACAGGACAAATCCAGAAAACAACTGGCCTGGGACATTAAGACAGCATATCAGCAAGAGCAAAATAACTCAGAAGAACAATGATAAAGCTTGTTGACTTTTGCTCTTTTAGGAGTTATTTTCCTCCTAGCAGAATAGGGACTTCTCTAGGGAATTAAAGGCAGACTCCCAGAGAACTATGGACTTTTAGTACCTGTGAGCTAGCAATCGTCTTAGCTCAGGAGATCCTGCAGCCAGGGACCTTGGCCTGATCAGGAAGAGTAGATTAATGCACTGATACTCTGAATAATTTGAGTGGAGAACACAAAATTAAAAGTGCCTCTTGCAAGAAAAGAATAGGTGCAGATATCTACAAAACAGAAAAGACTCATTTACATGAAATACCAGGCTTCTCAAATAAAAGCTGGGAGAAAGATTTCTATTTCTATTTATTTATGAGATTTTAAAAGTGATACCATTAACATCAACCAGCCTACGAGAAAAGGCACAGAAATAGCATATTTGGTTAAAACAACAGAAATAGGTAAAAATAACATTATTTAGTTGAGGAGTTTGACTGAACCCAACAGTAATTTGATTTCATTATGGTCAGGGAAATTACTCTGTGTGATTTCAATTATTTTAAATTTGTTGAGGTTTGTTTATAACCCAGAATATGGTCTATGTTGGTGAATGTTTCAATGGTAATTTGAAAAAAAAAATGTGTATTCTACTGAGTTGGGTGTAGTTTTCTCTAAGTGTCAATTAGATCCTCTTGGTTGATGGCATTGTTGAGTTCTTTTATGTCCTTGCTGATTTTGTTTATTGGTTCAATGAGCTGCTGAGAGTGGAGTGTTGGTATCTGACTGTAAAGGAAGCTGGGGCTCAAAAACAAAAAATAAAAAGACTTCCTTCTGTCAGTCAGTCAGTAAAACAATTAATCAGCAAAAGAGTATTGATTCATTACTTTCAGCATTCTTAGTCCTATCATGAATGGTGAAAAAAGAAGATATGGGTCCAGTTAAGAAAACTAGGTAATTACATCAGGTCTGAATTCAGTGTGTAGAGGCACAGGATGATAAGCTGAAATATTTGTAACTTCGTTTTCTAAGGATTTTGGTGTGTTAAATTAATTTATCTGGTTAGCCAGACTTTGTTCCAGGTAACCGTGTGGACCAACAACAAGGAAGGTGGGCTTCCACAGGCTGGATGATCTACTGAGTAACTCATTCTTATAGCACAAGATCATGCCAGCAAACCCAGAGCTGTGTATAAATGCTTCCTTTTGCTCATGCACCTCTTCTTTTTAGGAAGTGCATTAGCAGGAAGAGCACATACTTCAAAGCCAGAGGTCTGGTCTGGGCTTACACCACAGCTTTGACATTTATGGCTTATGTAATTGGGGGCATGTTATTTAATCTCTTGTGCCTCTGTTTCCTTATCTATAAAAAGGGGATAGTAATAGACTATTCCTACCTTACAAGGTTTTATGATTATTAAACGAGTTAATACAGATAAAGTACTGGGCACAGTTCTTGTGCGTGGTACATAGTCTGTGAGAATGTTACTGTCATTGATCTGTCAGTTTATCCTTTCACAGTCAGCTCCTTTTATTCTTGCAAATGTCTGTGATCTTCTGATATGCACGTATAATGCCTGCTTCAGACATTTTCCGAAGACGAATAAAAAGTTTTACTGTCAGTTTACACTCCCATAGAGGGAGTAAGCCATATAAGAACAGCCAGACTATAAGGGCAAACATTATTGCCTGAGAAGAGGTGCAGCAACCTCTTAGGTCACAGGAGGTGGTTAAGGGAAAGAAAGTCCTGTGATGAAAGATCCAAATTTTGAGAGGTTTTGTAATAAGTTCCTTTGGATGCCAGCTGAATGGCCAGTTAACCTTTCATGATATTTATGTTTTACTAACGATGGCCATGGTATTTTCTTTATTAGGTGCAATTTATCTTATCAGTTGAGATAGAAACACTAACTTCTCATTGTATACAATGAGTTTCAGCTTGTTATTGGGTACTTTTCACGTTCCATGGAGATTCTCAGAAATCTTGAAACTCTCAAATTATTTTTCAGGTAGGCTGTTCCTTCATCTAGCTTTAACATTTAAGAAAAGCAAATAATTCTTTTCCCATGTAATTTGTAATGGTGTCATCGTATCACTGTAAAGTTTGCAATTCAATTAAAATATCCATGGTTGGGCTGAGAGTTGAGTTGCCTTAGAACATTTTGAGCCGTGTGGGAGTGGATGTCTGCCTGCTCTCTGCTCTCCAGGCAGGGGTAGAAAGTGAACCCTCCCAGTGAAGTCTGATAAGGAATGCTCTTCTGTTGAAGAATTCTGAATTGGGATTCATAATTTTGTGATTTGTCATGCAGATAAATATTTTCCAAAATCTTAGTTTCATGAAAGGCTAATACTAGAGGACTAACTCTCTATTAATCTAATCAGTTGTTTCAAATCTTAAGGCTATGACTCTCCCAGATACAGCCATAAAAACAAGCAAACAAAAAAAGAAAATAAAGAAAAAAGGAGAAGTTCCCGTTGTGGCTCAGTGGTTAACGAATCCAAATAGGAACCATGAGGTTGTGGGTTCGATCCCTGGCCTCGCTCAGTGGGTTAAGGATTCGGCGTTGCTGTGAGCTGTGGTGTAGGTTGCAGACATGGCTCGGATCCCGCGTTGCTGTGGCTGTGGCGAAGGCCAGCAGCTACAGCTCCGATTAGACCCCTAACCTGGGAACCTCCATATGCCGTGGGTGCAGCCCTAAAACACTAAAAAAAAAAAAAAAAAGAAAGAAAAAAGGATGTTTAGACTTTGTGCAAGTCCTTGGATCTTCTTACCTCATCCCCAGATGATAGAAGTTTAGCTAAATAATCTGATTCTATGGCTCTTTATTCTCTCTCCTCTCATCCTCTGGAATTTTACATTCATTATGTTTTGAAAGTCATTACCTTTTCAAAGCCACACTAACACATCGTTTTTAAAATGTTTGTTACAGGGACTCATTTCAATCTACACAGGTTTTTGACATATATTTGTTGACTGCCAAGGCTATTATAAAATAATAGGCTAAGGGTTCTGGACCCCCTATCAAACAGAGAAGATTCAGTGAGGGATTTTATATATAGATATGGATCCAGTGAAAACAAGAACATTTAAAGAGTGGAAAAAGAAACAAACAAACAAAAAGAGCTCAGAGGAGTAAGAAAAAACATAGAAGAGAACAGTAGAACCACCCCTGCCTGCTCTCACCCCAACCAGGTAAAGTTGGGTGCTGGAGGCTCAAGTTCAGGCTTGCTCTACCTGGGCTCAAAGCTCATGTGACCTGCTCAGAAGTACCACATTCTCACTAGTCCGTCAAGTGAGAAATGGGTCTTTCTATCCTGGTCACACTGTGCCCAGGGGGGCCCCTGAATCCCATGTCCTAAGCTACTACACCTGTGTCAGCAGCAGTGTTGCATAGTGGTTAAGGAAGTGGCATTTAACATATAATCCTGCAATCCTGCTTCTGGACATATAGCCAGAGAAAACTCTGATTCAAAAAGATACACAAACCCCAGTGTTTCCCTGCAGCATTGTTCACAGTAGCCAAGGCATGGAAGCAACCTACATTTCCTTCAAAAGATGAATGGATAAAGATGTGGTACGTATATAAAATAGAATATTACTAAGCTATAAAAAGAAGGAAACCGTGCCATTTGCAGCAACATGGATGGACCTAAAGATTCTCATACTAGGTGAAGTCAGGAAGAGAAAGACAAACACCATTTGATATCACTTATATGTGGAATCTAAAATATGACACAAATGAACTTATCTATGAAACAGAAACAGACTCACACACATAGAGAACAGACTCACACACAAGGGGAGAGCCGGGGAGGGATGGATTGGGAGTCTGGGATTAGCAGATGCAAATGATTATATATAGAATGAATAAACAAGATTCTACTGTATAGCATGGGGAACTATATTCAATATTCTATGATAAGCCATAATAGAAGAGAATATGAAAAAGGATGTGTACCCATATGTGCACACACTGAATCTCTTTGCTGTACAGCAGAAATGAACACAACATTATAAATCAACTAAACTTCAATAAAATAAACATTTTTTAAAAAGTGATATTTAAGGCTAGCCTGCACAGGTTTGAACCCTACTCTAGCACTTTATTAGTTGTACAGCCTTAAAGAAGTCATTTGACTTTCTTATGCCTTGGTTTCCTAACTATGAAAATGGCAATAATCATATTCCTACCTTATAAGGTTGCTGTTATTATAAGGATTAAGTGAATTAACATAGGTCAACAGTGTGTCTGATAAGAGCAGGCAGTGTATGATACAAATATTAGCTTTATGTATCATTAAAATTATCATGTGTGCCAAAACCATGGTTTGCACTGGAGCTCCACTTACTGGAAACTGCACAGATGATGCAGTGGCTAGCCCTTGACAGTCCCTATTCTGTTGTCATGTGATCCAACCAGGATGGAATTTCTCTGGGTTATGATAATAGTACCTATCAGAACACTAGCATCTAACTATTAGTTTGAACCATATATGACACTGCCATTTTCATAGGTCACAAATAACTGAATATTGAAAATTTCATATGGTTTAACCTAAAATAAGTCATGCTTTTGGCATAAAATCTGTTTGTAAGACAACTGACACTTGACATTGTGAATTGTAATCTTGAGCTCCCTTTTTGGAGACTGGTTGCATATCCCTGTGAGCTCCCCACATCCTGGCAGGGCCTCCTTTTGGCTCCTCACCCATCCATTAACATGGGGCTGAGGTCCTAGAAAGCCCCTCATCTTGCACGTCATGACAAGTGGCCTCAAAGATGTCCAGGTGAGGATTTTAAATATAAGGGTCCAATGCTTCAGAGAGGTTCAATGGGATCAAGGGATGGAAAATATCCATTGGCTTTGGAAATCAGGAAAGTATCTGAAATCTTGCTTTGGGAAAAGGTGTGAGGCTTAAAGCCAGATCACAGCAAGCTGGGAAGTACATGGGAAATAAAAAAGGAGGATACTCTTTGAAAAGTTTGGTTATAAGGAAAAAAGGGTAATCTGAAGAGATAAGCCTAGAGAAGAATTTATCTTGGCAAGATGGAAACACGGATATATTTTGAGGCTATGAAGAAGGAGAAAGTTGATGGTATAAAAAGAATAATTGAAGGAATTTTTTTCCCAAAGGAGTTGGGAAATGAGGTGTAAGGGAATGCAGTAAAGGTTGAAAATAGATACTTCAATGGGGGAAAGAAACTAAGAGTAGGACAGAGAAAACATGGTCAAGGAGAGTTGAGTGTCTAACTGAAGTTGCAGATAATATGTTTGAAATGACCCTGAGAGCTCAGGGGGCATTTTCTCTTGCAGAAACATACAGCCTTGAAACACAGCTGCTGAATGGCCAGAGTAAACCAGGATTTGGGACAGACTGAGGAATGTGAAGGTAACCAAGGGCAGTGGTCTTTGGAGGGATGCATTATGAACTGGAAGCAAGAGATGAGAGGGCCTAAAGGCAGTAAATGTTAACAGATTAGGAGAGGGTACAGGGGTCGAAGATATTGATGAGGTTGAAAAGAGAGCTTAGTGGAAGTTAGTGTCAGATGCCGGTTTTCTGAGTTGAAGGTTTCTGAAGTAGAATAATCGTGGGGTTCTTGGAGTTCCCTTCATGCCTCAGCAATTAACGAACCCGACTAGGATCCATGAGGATGCGAGTTTGATCCCTGGCCTCACTCAGCGGTTGAGGATCCAGTGTTACTGTGCACTGTGGTGTAGGTCACAGACCTGGCTCAGATCCCACGTTGCTGTGCCTGTGGCCAGCAGCTGTAGCTCTGATTGGACCCCTAGCCTGGAAACTTCCATGTGTCGTAGGTGTGGCCCTAAAAAGTGAAAAGAAAAAAAAAGAATTGTGGGGTTTTGGATGAAGAGAAGTTTAGAATGTGGCTGTGGATGTGGGTCACTAAAATACAGGTGAAGGTCACTGGAGGTGAGGTGATTACAGAGCTTTGAGTCTAGAGTATGGGGTGAGTCACTGATTTAGAAACTGACATTATTAAAAAGTTGGCAGAAAATGAGTTCCTATGGTGGCACAGTAGAAACGAATCTGACTAGGAACCATGAGGTTGCAGGTTCAATCCCTGGCATTGCTCAGTGGGTTAACAATCTGTGGTGGTGTAGGTTGCAGACGTGGCTTGGATCCCGTGTTGCTGTGGCTGTGGCGTAGGCGGACGGCTGCAGCTCTGATTAGACCCCTAGCCTGGGAACCTCCATATGCTGCAGGTGTGGCCCTAAAAATACCAAAAAAAAAAAAAAAACCAAAAATCGGAGTTCCCGTCGTGGCTCAGTGGTTAACGAATCCGACCAAGAACCACGAGGTTGCGGGTTCGATCCCTGGCCTTGCTCAGTGGGTTAAGGATCCGGCGTTGCCGTGAGCTGTGGTGTAGGTTGCAGACGCGGCTCGGATCCTGCGTTGCTGTGGCTGTGGCGAAGGCCGGCAGCTACATCTCCTGTTAGACCCCTAGCTTGGGAACCTCCATATGCCGCAGGTGCAGCTCTAGATAAAGGTAAAAAGGCAAAAAAAAAAAAGTTGTCAGAAAATGAAAACAAGATCTTGCCATGTGTTTATTCATTCATCCTACATTTATTCAACAAACATTGTTCAGCATACATTTGTCTTAGTTTTAAGAAATTCCAAATAACTTTATATTCCTATTTTAGCGTACCATACAGTTTTTCCCCAGAATCTATTCTGGAGTGATTGAGGTATAAAAAGATACAGTCTACATGGCAATTGCTAACGCTTTCACTTATGTAGTTTTAAATGCTTTATGAGATAACTGCATATTCACACACAATTGTAAGAAATAATGTAGAGAGGGGTTGTATACCCTTCACCCGGATTCCCCAAGTGGAACAATTTGTAAAACTATAGCATGGTATCACAAGCAGGAAAACTGATATGTTCCACGGACTTTACGCATCTGTAAATACCAGTTTTACACCCACTCGTGTGTGGTGTGTGTGCATATGGTTCTATGCAATGTAGATTTGTGTGAATGGCTCACAGTCAAAATCTGTTCCATCGCAAAACTCCTTTGTACACTCTCATCACTGCAACTACTTGTCTCTCAATCCCCCTCCTTAACGCTTGGCAACCACTCATCTGTTCTCCAATTCTATAATTTTGTCATTTAAAGAATGTTATATAAAAGTATATGAACTTTTGAGATTGTTTTTTCTACTCATAATTACCTCGAGATTCATATAAAGTATTGTGTGTATCAATAATCGTACCTTTTAATTGCTGAGTATTCCATGGGGCAGATAAATCACCAGTATGTTTAACTCTTCACCCTTTGAAGGACACGTGGGTTGTTTCTAAATTTTTGGTTATTAAGAAAAAGCTAGTATGAACATTGTGTAAAAGTTTTTGTGGGAATATAAGTTTTCATCTCTCTGAGATAAATGCCCAAGAGTGCATTGCTGGGTCATATGGTAAACAAGTGCCACGCTCTTTTCTGTGGTGGCCAGGTGGGCAAGTAGGCAGTATACCCCGGGACAACCCAAGTCATGATTCCAGAAATATCCAAGACAAATAAATACAGCCCTAGGAAGCTCACAATTCAAGTATTGCCTATGTTGGCCAGTCAGATTCAAGAAGCAACGTTATCTTTCTCAGAGGTAAACACACATCAGTTAATAGTAAATGTACAATTGCATATTTATTTACTTCACCTGTCAGTAATGGTGTCTTTTTCTTTTCTTTCTTTAATTTTTTGATTATTTATTTATTTAATTTTTTGGCCTCACAGGCAGCACATAAAAGTTCCCTGGCCAGGGATTGAATCTGAGCTGCAGTTGTGACCTACACAACAGCTGTGGCAACACCAGATCCTTAATTCACTGCTGGGCCGAGGCTCAAACCTCTGCCATCACAGAGACAATGCCAGATCCCCAAACTGCTGTGCCACAGCAGGAATGCCAGTAATGGTGTGTCTTAAAGAAACTAGAGACATACTTACCTAAATGAAACAGTTTGCTATTTTTTGCCATCTCACTCTGTCTGCCCCCACCTTCCTGAAAAAAAAAATTAGATATGCATCCTTTAAACTTTGGGTGAGAATTTAATTCACCCAAATAACTCCTGTTATTTGTCACATGATAAACTTCCTAGGGGTTGGGGAGTGATAAACCCTGGCAATGAGTTTGTGAGGAGAGGATTGATGTTCCTGTTTACTTATGTCTCTGGACACACAGTGCCTGTTTTTCTAGGCTCAGTTTCTGGTTTGAAGGTGAAGCCTTTTTGAAAGACCAGCTGCAAAAGGCAAGGTCATCTTGTGTTTATGAACTTTATGCTCTTTCTTATGACTGTCATTCATCTCGTTAGTAGTTCTTTCCTGGGCCCTACTTAGGACTCAACACTATGCTAGCTAGCCACGTGGGAAAGACACAGATGACACTATCCTTGCCCTCCTTAAAAAAAAAAAAAAATCAGAAAACAGAATAGTAAGTCAAAAAAAAAATGCTGGGCTTTTGCTTCTTTTTCTTTGCTCTTTATTTAGGCTTAAAGGGCTACTTCTTTTCTCAATATTTGGGTAAACAGCCCTACAGTTGTATTTAACAATCTGGGGGGTGGAATGACACCATCAGCTTCCCCAGAAGGAAAGTCAAGATAAGATGCTGTCTGCCAACGACAGTTCCACTAGAGACATTCAAAACTTGCATCAGACCCATCTTTTCTGTGGCAAGGATGCTGGCGTGAATATTATCCTGGTGCTCTGAGAACCTGCAGAGAGGTGTTTGCAGGTGGAGACAGGAGGCCATTCTGTTTGGATTAAGAATTCTTGGTGGTCACAAGTGCTGAGAGAACAACAACAACAAAAAAAACTGTGAATGATAGAGTTTACTTCCATTCCTCTTCCCACTTCCCCCTGGACTCTGACCTTCTCCCCTGGACAGGAAATACATTTACCTGTCTGGCTTTGCTTGTGGTATGTTAAGAAAGCAGCAGGGTTGGCCTGGAAGAGTTTTTTTCCAATCCTGTGATATGTACATTCTTGGATTTTTTCACGTGTTTCAGATAACAGACTAATTGCTTCACCCGTGTTGTTATCCTCTTCTGCTTTTGAAGGTTCTTATCCCACATGTTGTGCCTTCTTTCTCTTATCTCCAGACTCTGCTCCATCAGCAACAGGGCTGTTCCAAGCTTTGGAATCAGGCATGCTGTGTGCACCCTGCCTCGAAACTCATTGATTAGCCTAGTATAGTAGATAAATTGTTTAACCTCTTAGACTTAGTTTTCCCATCTTTAAAAGGGCAATAAGAACCATTTTATTACTTGACAGACTTTGAGATAAGACTTCTGGTTCAATTTTGACTTTGTTGTTTTATAGCTGTATGCCTCGAGATATACTTTACTTCTCTGTCCTTAAGTTTTCTCCTCTGCAAAATGGGGATGCTAATAGCAGTTACCTCATGAGAGCTGTTGTGAGGATTAAATGAGGTAAAATATGCAAATAGTCCACAGGAACACAGTAAGCATTCAATAAATGTTAAGTATTATCATTATTATTACCATTTCAGAATTAGTCTAAGAATCAACCAAGAATGCATATCTAAAATGATTAAAACTGCATATAAAACATGCTATGTTGTTTGCATATATAAAACTTGTCAAAATCCATGCTACCTTAAAAAATGTTTTTGATACTGAATCACTAACTACTTCCCTCTGTTCCTCCTTGATTTTCCCACAACTCTTGCAAGATGCAGTTCACATAGACATCGCCTCTATTTTCTCACTTTCATTCACATCTCAGATCAATGCAACCTGGTGTAGACCCTCTTGACCACTAAAACCCATGAAAACAGCTTTATTAAGGGTGACAAGCTTATTTAACACATCCAGTGTCAGCACCTCAATCTATATTCTGCTTGACTGAACTTCAACTTTTGACATATTATGTGCTATCTCTTTCTTGAAGTCCTGCTCTCCCAATGTGTTTCATGTCATTACATTCTGCAAGTTCTCTTCCTATCTCATATACAGCATCTTTGCAACCTACTTTACAACTATTGCTTTATCCTCTTCTGCTTTAAATGTCAGTCTTCTCCTGGGCTCTGCTCTTGCTACTGTCTATCTCACTTGTCCTGTGGCTTCAGGATGCTGATGGCTCCTCATTTCAATTTTCAGCCCACTTTTCTTATTTGAGATCCTTACTTATGCATATAATTGCCATCCAACTGGATGGCCTGCAGGCATCTCAAACACAGCATATTCAAAACTGAATACATCATCTCACCCATTCTTGAATCTAAATATCTTTGCCACGAACATCCCTATTTTAGCAAACAGTGTCCTCCGTGTGCCCAAGTCAGAATCCCAGAAGTCATCAGAGCCTTCTCCTTCTTTTACTTCTGCACCCTGCTGATCACAAACCCTAGTCAAGTATACTTTCTTAATCTCTCCTTTATTTGCTCCTTCTCCCCTTCTCCACTGCCACTGATCTGGCCACAACTCTCCTGTTCTATTGCAGTAGTCTTTCTGCACCCTAACTACAGCCACAGAATCCATTGTGTATTTCCCTGAATATATAAAGGTCTTTCATCTCTCTGAATCCTTGAAGTTGCCCTTCTTTCTGCCTGGAACACTCTTCTAGCAGCAGTTCGACAAACTTTAAATCCTCTCTGTAGCCTTCCCTGATGTCTCCAACAAATTTAGTTGCTGATTTTAATGCTCCGTGTGTGATTTGTATGTATTCTCATTATGGTAAGATCTGGTTGTATTGTAATTGTCCATTTGGCTGCCCATCTCTTCATTACTCTGAGCATTTAAGGGCAAAGTGCCTGCCTTTTCCTTTTTGTTACCTCAATGTCAGGCACATCGAAACATCTCCGCTTGGATGTCCCAAGTGACATGACATGACATGTTTGTTGAATGCGTGATTCTGTTGAACATATCTTTTTCATATTCTGTATTGTAAGTGTGGGCATCTTCATAACCTTTGGTGGCAAATACTTAATCATATGTCCTGATTGATGGAGACTCATATAATCTATTAGTTCTCCCTTCCCAAGCCCCAGTTTCCTATAAGATGTGACAAATACTATTTTGCCTCCATAAAGTTTCTATTCTTCCATGGAAAGATCGTCATTTGCATTAGACTATAGTCTTAAAGGAATGTTTCCTGGATGCACAGTTGGATTTGAACAGGACACTGGTATTTCAAGAGTGTAGTTTTCTTTTTATCTGGTATGCATTTTAAAAGATTAACAAAGATAACTTCTATTGCATAATCATTTGCCTAAGTTATGTTTGTGTACACACACACACACACTGCACTCACAAACCTCAAAACATTTAGTGAATAAAGAAAGAAAAAAATTCACATTGTCTTAGTGCTAGATGGTTTTTAGCTTTTTTTTCTTTCCATCTATTTGGTCAGACTTAAAAAATGTTCTTCCTTTGTGTCATGTGAAATTCCTTCTAGCTCTACACTTTATAAAACATTGTTCTACTCTGAACAAAAGAACAGAGCCTACTTTTTAATTCCTTTTTTTATGATTCAGTAATGAGACATAATTTTCACTCTAGTAACATTTTTGGGGTTTAGAAAAATGAAGTAGTTTAGAATTGGACATATAAATGCTCTGCTACGTGGACCACCAGCTCACTTCTTCAGCAAAAGAACCTATCAATTCATACCAATGAAACATAAAGCTAGGAAGGAAGGAATATATTTCTCATTTCTCAGCTATCTGAAAAATGTCACTAGCTTTAATCATTGTTTCCATTACCATCTAAATGTATATTTGAAATGCAGCATCATAAACTAAATGGATATTTTTAAATTGTCATCTTGGATTTTCACTGGTCATAAAGCTGCCTGATATTATTTTCTATTATTTTAGCAGCCAACCAGAGCTCATTTTACACAACTTTTATACAGCACTCCAGAATCAACGTTATGTAACTAAAGTCACATGGTATAGTTAACTGTTAACTTTTCCTACTTTTCATCATCCATCAGTAATGACTCGGTAGAGACATTTGTTGATTTAGAACCCTGGAAAGGATGAATGGAGGACAACTTATATTTTCCGTAGCCCAAATCCTTCACTTGTTGTCAGACCACTGCTTTTATTTTTTTATTTTTTTTTGCCTTTTGTCATTTTAGGGCCACACCCATGGCATGTGGAGGTTCCCGGGCTAGGGGTCTAATTGGAGCTGTAGCCGCTGGCCTACGCCGTAGCCACAGCAATGCAGGATCCGAGCTGCGTCTGCAACCTTCACCACAGCTCACGGCAACGCCGGATCGTTAACCCACTGAGCAAGGCCAGGGACTGAACCCGCAACCTCATGGTTCCTAGTCGGATTCGTTAACTGCTGCGCCACGACGGGAACTCCAGACCACTGCTTTTAAAAGTGAATAAATTACTTTTTCTGGTATTAATTATCTGTAAGGAACTTAAAACTTAAATCTTAAATAATTAGGTATTTTCATACAAACAGAAAAAAGCAACCCCAATTTAGATATGGAATTTACCTTCATTGAACTCAGGAAAGCTACAGGCTGTGAAATAAGGCCACAGTTAATCTTCTGATAAAAACACCTTGATTTAGATTACACAATTGTTATTAAAATCATTTAGTAATTTAGAGGACATCAGGCAATTTTGTTTTCTCAGATCTTCAGCTCTAAAGAAAAGACTGCCTCTCCCACAAATAAAGAGAAGAGAAACATCTCTATTTCAAAGAATACATTCTAGTTTTGCCTAGATTCACAACTGAAAGAATCAGACTGCAAATATACAAGGTGACTTTTTGATGATGGCCATTCTGGCCGGTGTAAGGTGTTACCTCATAGTGGTTTTGATTTGCATTTCTCTAATGAGGAGCGATGTTGAACATCTTTTCATGTGTTTATTTGCCATCTGCATGTCTTCTCTGGAGAACTGTCTGCCTAGATCCTCTGCCCATTTTTGGATGGGGTTGTTTGTTTCTTTGGTGTTGAGTTGTAGGAGTTGTTTGTAAATTTTGGAGATTAATCCCTTGTCAGTTGAATCATTGGCAAATATTTTCTCCCATTCTGTGGGTTGTCTTTTCATTTTGTTTAGGGTTTCCTTAGCTGTACAGAAACTTTGAAGTTTAATTAAGTCCCATTTGTTTATTTCTCTTTTTATTGTCCATACTCTGACACATGGATCTGAGAGGATGTTGCTATCATTTATGTCAGAGAGTGTTTGGCCTATGTTTTCCACTAAGAGTTTTATAGTATCTGGTCATATATCTAGATCTTTAATCCATTCTGAGTTTATTTTTGTGCATGGTGTTAGGAAGTGTTCTAGTTTCATTTTTTTACATGTAGCTGTCCAGTTTTCCCAGCACCACTTATTGAAGAGGCTGTCTTTTGTCCAATGTATATTCTTGGCTCCTTTGTCATTAGTTGACTATAGATGCGTGGATTTAATTCTGGGCTTTCTATCCTGTTCCACTGATCTATATTTCTGTCTTTGTGCCAGTACCATACGGTTTTGATGACTGTAGCTTTGTAGTAGAGTCTGAAGTCAGGGAGCCTGATTCCTCCAGCTGGAGAGGGTGTGGAGAAAAAGGAACCCTATTACACTGTTGGTGGGAATGCAAATTGGTGCAGCCACTGTGGAAAACAGTATGGAGATTCCTCAGAAAACCCAAACTAGAATTACCATTTGATCTAGCAATCCCACTCCTGGGCATCTATCCAGAGGAAACCATGACTTGAAAAGACACATGTACTCCAGTGTTCATTGCAGCACTCTATGCAATAGCCAGGTCATGGAAACAACCTAAATGCCCATCAACAGAAGAGTGGATGGGGAAGATATGGTACATACACACAATGGAATGTTACTCAGCCATTAAAAGGAACGAATTACCAACATTTATAGCAACATGGATGGACTTAGAAATTATCATGCAAAGTGAAACCAGTCAGACAATTAGACAGCAACACCCAATGCTACGGCTTACATGTGGAAACTAAAAAGACACAGTGAACCTTTTTACAGAACAGACAATGACTCACAGACTTTGGAAAACCTTGGTTTTTCAAATAAGACAATCTGGGTGGTGGGGGGATGCACTGGGGGTTTGGGATACAAAATCTATAAAATTGACTTGTGATGGTTTATGTACACCTATAAATGAAATAAAATCCATTAAGAAAAAAAATATACAAGGTGACCAAATAACAATTAGCTACATGGGACTCTGTGGTCAAGTGCTCTACCCCTGAGCTGTACCTGCACGGGACTCTGACTTGCAGTAAGCCAGCTCAGTAAGAAACGTCACATCCTAGCTGGATAGGGTGAAGTCAACGTAGTCTTTTCTCTCCACGTTTTCAACAGTAGCAATTGGAGGGACAGAAACCACCATGGGGTAATCGACACTCTTCACCCTGATGACAAGAACAGTGGGACTGGCTGCACTGCACAACCAATCATCTATCTTCAAAATACTTGCTTTTGAACAGGCAGCTACGATAGGATAGAAATGAATGCTTGCACAAACAGTAAAGGGATTCATGACATATGATGTTGCATTTTAAGGAAATGAAGGTTAGCCCTTAGATTTGGTCAAAGCACTTCTAATTGATCTTCCACAAGGTACATATTCGCACTGAGGTGGTAACAGCCTGACTGCTAGAATCTATTAGCTGACCTCTTACTAGATAGATGTTGGGGCCATAAATCAGTAGCCAACTTCTGCTACTCAGGAGGCCTTTTCTTTTGTTTTTATCCAGGCTTACAGGACTACTTTTCTTAATATAAAAATTACAGTTGATAATAAACAAATCATTCTTACAATTTTGGGGGCCGTAGATCCCTGACCTCTGATCAGTCTACCAATGCCCAGCAAGTTTTGCACAGAACTTCAAGAGGTTGTGAAGCCCCTGAAATTCATCAGTGGACCCTGACGACTCCTTAGTTAAGCTGCTTACTGTGACAACTAGAGGATCAGGTTCATACTTTCTTCATCTCTGTACCTTTAAACTTCCTAGCCTGGTGACTAGCCTGGAGTAGGTTTTGGATTCTTTGGGAGTAAACATTTTACCAGGGCTTGGAGTTATTCTCATCCATAGGGAACTCTGGAGCACCAGTGGGAACCTCCTAGAAACTCAGTGCACTAGTGCCTGCTGTCTTCAGAGATCGAATGCACTCTCAGCACAGCCTCTTGTCTGTGTATTCAGAAGAGAGGATCTCAAGAAGACTGGGGAGACTGGGCAGCACTGTGAGCATTTGGTATGGGTGACAACCAAGTGCCAGCAGCCACCACCCCAGCCTGACCACACTGGGTAAGTCATGAGGAGGTCACTGCTGTCAGGCTGACCCTGTTTTCGGTGCTTTGGCCCGTGAGGTTAGATGTTAG
>PVHT021183518.1:7715704-7786414 GCA_004024745.2 Catagonus wagneri
ACACACACACACACACACACACACACACACACACACACACACACACACACACACACACACACACACACACACACACACACACACACACACACACACACACACACACACACACACACACACACACACACACACACACACACACACACACACACACACACACACACACACACACACACACACACACACACACACACACACAAAGCAAAGGTTACCTGAAACAAAACTTACCCTTACTACATGTGATACATTCTGATATTTTTCTCTTTTGTTCCATTTCATTAAAAAAAAGCTGGTCACCACCCATTAAATTGATTTTATGATCCACCAATGGGTGGAAATTTGTTGTTTGCAAAACACTGGCTTCCCTCACAGGATTTTATTAAACCTGACAAGGAATCCTACTCTGCTTTGCATTCTTCTCTAAAAACCATAAAAATATTTTCTATGCATACATAATTTACATAATATCAGAAGCAAATCTTTACAGTGCTTCTTAACTAGGTTTCACTGTGTTTCACAGCTAAGAAGTGGTGAAATTTGGAGCCACAGCCAGTCTAAAGATTCCAAGTGCAGGGCTAGTTCCATGTTATCATGCTGGATTCATGATCTACTTTGTGCCTCTTTTTCTTTTTCTCTCTTTCTTTTTCTTTTCTTTTTTTTTTTTTTTTTGGTCTTTTTAGGGCTCCACCTGCAGCATATGGCAATTCCTAGGCTAGGGGTCAAATTGGAGCTGTAGCCGCCGGCCTACACCACAGCCACAGCAATACAGGATCTAAGCTGCGTCTTCAACCTACACCACAGCTCACGGCAATGCCGGATCTTTAACCCACTGAACAAGGCCAGGGATAGAACCTGTGTCCTCATGGATACTCGTCAGATTCATTTCCGCTGAGCCACTACAGGAACTCTTGCTTTGTGCCTGTTTAGTCTCCCCAACTTGGTGGTAAGTGCCCAAAGGATCAGGAATGCACCTGACACCATGCTGGGTGCCCCAGAGATGCTCAGTGATAAATAGGAAGTGTAATAACGTTGCTCAAAAGCCAAGCTTATTATTGCTGTTCTGCTTTTGGCATTGTATTCTAGAATAGTTTTGTGCTAAAACTTTACCTAATGCTCTATAATCATACCTTTTGTGAGTCTGATTATATTTCATGCCTAGTATCTTACCTGTGATACTCTATGAGTCAGTGGGTTGGCAACAGAAGTTTCCCAAACTTTTAAGGGTTTTCCAGTGAACAGATAGGTACTAAATGAGAGAGGGACACTAGTTTCTACCTGTACTGGAGCTTTTCCCAGAGCTCAAAGGGGAAGTTCCAGAAAGGCGGACAGAAGCACCAGACAGGAAAGTCTCTGTTTCTTCTAGTTTTCCCAAACAGCTGGTTTCCCACAGGCTATAATCTGTAAACCTGGCTTCTGCCAGACCCAGAATCCATAATCAGTGATAAACAATCAAGAATATGTCCTTGATTCCTGCTATTTTGGACCTCTGCAGCTGAAATCTAATGTCCTTAGAGAAATACAAACTTACATCCGCCCTAAGGTATTTATGTATGCAGATGGGGAGGTAGGGTAAGAACTGTTCAGGCTGAACAGGCACTAAATAAGCATCTGCTGAATGAATGAATGAATGAATGAGTATATGGATGAAAAAAATCAAAGTGTGAATATCTGCTATACATAGGTGGATATTCAGGACTTTTTTATATGTTCTCACATGAGGCTCTATTCCTCAATTACCCAGGAGCAGGAAATGTTACAATAACAGTCCAGGGGGAATGTGGAAAGGAAAGGAAAGAGGGAGAGAAGAACTGATGGGAGAAACAGGCAGGTAGGAACGGGGGAAAAAAAAACGTGTGTGGAAAACATGGCTGGAATTGCAGGAAGAAGGCCTAGCCATACTGAATGTTGATCACATCTCTGTTAGTTCTAGAATCATCTTTATCTTACTTGTTACTCTGTATACTTTGCTGGACTCAAAGTACACATTTCATATGACGGAAATTCCCTTGTTTACTTACTCTTCCGGACCCAGCTTTAAAAGGCTGTTTAGCCATCTCAACATGTTTCTTTTAGCTGATATTCTTGTGAGCTGAGCTGAGGAAAGGGAAGAAGTAGAGTCAAGGCGGCTTCCTAAATCCAGTTCAGGCGAAAGAACTGGCAGAGGAAACCTCTCCTAATATTAAATCAAATGGAACCCTCTCCGTAGGAGGAAAATAGGTGATGTCGCAATCACAAGGCTCACCTTTCGACCTCATGATTGATAAGGTTTGGGGGAAAGAACAGCATTCTGTTCAAAAGTCAGGTCAAAAGCTTATCCACACATTGATTTCTCAATCCAGGATTTGTAATATACAATAAAACAAGGGCTCTTTCCCAAATGAAGTCGTTAGCAAACATCTCTTTGCTCTCCTGGGAATTCTGTTCTCTCAAACATCTTTCTGATTTATCACTTTGTGTTGAGGCAGGAGTTTAATCTTTCAAATGAGGCATATGGCCATGGAAGAGGCCAGTGGTTCTGAGGGCAGAAAGGAAGGCCAGTACTATCCTTGTGCCTGGGAGAAACATTAAGATCAAGAGCACAGCTATGGGAGCCAGACTGCCTGGATCTGAAATTGGCTTTGCCACCAGCAATGTAAGTTCCACCACCTTTCTATGCCTCATATGTGAAGGTGAAATGAAACAGTTTCGTTTCATAGGAACAAATAATACAGGTGATGCATTTAAAAGAGTGCTTGAACATAGCCGACGTTCATTAAGTCCTAGTTATTAATAGGATATAAGAAAGGAAATACTCATTTGTTAAACTCATAATAGGTTTTTTTGCCTCATTTTAATAAGAACTAGTGGTTTTAAGAACTTTGTAATGATAGATCTGAGAGGAATGTTTATTTTACTGAAATGTGTAAAGCCCAGATCATTGAGCTCTTCAAGGCCACACAGCTACCTTGTGGTACTTTCAGGACTAGAAACCAGACTTTCTGATTCTAGACCATTCTCCACTGAACACACCCTTTCCCTGGAGGAGGATGTCCAGGACCAAGAAAGTTCTATCAGAGCTGTAATAACAACCAGAACTGCCGTACCTCCCTCAAGGGATCTCTTCTCACTCCTAAAGATAATCTTAAGCTGGTTTATTTATTCATTCATTCCTTCACTCACCCATCACTGAGTTAGCACAGAAGGTGCAGAAGGTAAAACACATTCTTTGTCCTCAAGGGACTTCAACTGAAATTGGGGCAAAAAGATAGGCGAGGAGTTCCCGTTGTGGCACAGTGGAAATGATTCTGACTAGGAACCATGAGGTTGCGGGTTCGATCCCTGGCCTCACTCAGTGGGTTAAGGATCTGGTGTTGCTATGAGCTGTGGTATAGGTCACAGATGTGGCTTGGCTCCTGCATTGCTGTGGCTATGGCAAAGGGCAGCAGCTGTAGCTCTGATTAGACCCCTAGCCTGGGAACCTCCATATGCTGCAGGTGCGGCCCTAAAAACAAAAACAAACAAACAAAAAAGATAGGCAGAAATAAATGATACAATAATGCAATCATTTATATAATATGAAAAATATTAGAGAGGTCAGTCATGTTTTATCTCTAAGTCCAGTAAAAGAGTTTATGATAGGTTAGTACATTTACTAATCACTAAAATAAAGGAAGCCAGAGTTCCCACTGTGGCTCAGTAGTAATGAACCCGACTAGTATCCATGAGGATGTGGGTTTGAACCCTCTCCTCGTTCGGTGGGTTAAGGATCCGGTGTTGCTATAAGCTGTGGTGTAGGCTGCAGACATGGCTCGGATCTGGTTTGCTGTGGCTGTGGTGTAGACTGGCAGCTGCAGCTCCAACCTAGCCTGGGAACTTCCATATGCCGCCGGTGCAGCCCTAAAAAAGAAAACGGAAAAAGAAGGAAGGAAGGAAGGAAGGAAGGAAGGGAGGGAGGAAGGAAGGGAGGAAGGAAGGAAAAAGAAAAAAAAATTAAAGGAAGCCAAGCAGGCCTACTATGAACTGGGCTACGTTTAATGTGTGCTGTAGCCGTAGCTGCCAGAGGCCTCTAATTTCTGAAGTGCCTTTGTTTTTGTTTCCTGTGCTATCTGGGGGATACCCCAAGAAGTCCTCCTTAGGTAGAGCCTGCATTTTGCAGCCCTGTCAGATGTAATCCACTATTACATTAGAAACTGGCTTGTGTGGTGGTGGTGTCTGGGAGGGAATGTGTTCTATAATTTTCTGGTTATATATCAGTGCTTTAGTGTGTTTGAATTTCTGGTATGTGACCTTCAAAAGTGTTTCTTAGACCGCTCCCCTGTTGGGTAAGATAGGAAATGTACTGCGGGCAGGAGGCAGTGAACTTCTCCCAAGTGGAATAAGACTCTGGTAAAATCTTTCCTCTGGAAAGGAGGACTTTGTTGTGGAGAACACTGGATTTATTTCAAAATAAGGAAATTTCTCCACCACCTGTCAGAGCCACGAAATTATCTTTCTTGGTTCTTCACTGTGAGAACCTGGTGGGTTTCCTGGAAGTAAAGCCCATGAAAGCGTGAGTGACCCCTAAGATGACAGACCTCAGGAGTCTCTTCCTATCATATTACTCCACACTTAGCTACAGCAATTTGTCAAAATTACCACAGACATGTTCCTACCAATATATGGCTGCAGGCGCTTCTGCTCCAGGTAAGCATTTGACTCTCTGGATTCTATCATCTGTCCAGATTTTGTAGTAGTTGTTTGCCCTGCAACCTTAACTTCATGAGTCCAAGAAAAGTCACTGATTTTTTAGGTCTGTTTTCCCCACTTTTTTCTTCTAAGATTGTAGGTGCTCTACATGTAGGACTAAAATCTAAGGATCCAACTTCATTTTTTTTTTACATTTGGCTATGCAGTTATACTAGAATCATTTGCTGAAAAGACTATTCTTTACTCATTGAATCTCGTTGGAATCCTTATCAAAAATCATTTGACCATAAATGGGGGAGTTTAATTCTGGATCTTCAATTATGCTCTCAATTGATCCATATGTCTATGGATCAAGGAGGTGAGGCCTTCTGGAGGTAATCAGTGTTAGATAAGGTTATGAGGGTGGGGCCCCCATGATGGGATTAGTGACCTTATAACAGGAGACATCAGCGAGGTCCCCCCTCCCCCCTTTATCCCTTGACACACAAAGAACAGGTCATGTGAGCATACAGTGAGATGCTAGCTGCCTGTAAGCCAGGAAAGGAGGCCTTATAATGAAGCTACCCTGCTGGAACCTTGATGGGGGATTTCCCAGGCTCTAGAACTTCAAAAAATAAATTTAAGACACCCAGTCTATGGTATTTTGTTTTGGCAGCCCAAGATGACTAAAACAGGAGGTAATATTTATTAAATACAGCTATATGCTAGGTAGTGTGTTACATTTAATTTTTGAAACAAAACGAGGGGGTAGGTATTAGTATCTCCATTTTTTCCCACAGAGGAAAATAAAGCTTATCATCACACAGCTACTAAGTGATAGAAAATATCGAGGATGCTGCATCAATTTATTCTTTCACTAACAATCCCCATATGCCTACCAACCATGATAAATAACTACCGACCATTTAAAAAAAATCCTTGCTAGTCTGTCTCACTGTAAAGTCTCGATCTCGTTACTTCCTTTTTTGAGTTAATAGTTGAAAATGAGGGCAGCTTCTGAAACTGGTAAAATACGGGCTTTATAATGCTTCTTTATCAACATATACACATTTACATGAAGATTCTTGGGGAAACAGAAGGGCACTGGGTACTGATACATTCAGGCAATGGTGCCTTGGGAAAAAAAGATGATTTTTAGGAGAGAGCTGGAAAGAGGGAGGGTCTAGTTTTGCCCTATTTTATAGCCCACATTATTCTAAGGGGGTTCTGAACTCAGAGGTGAGATCAGAAGATCTGCAGTTGCTTTAGCATTGAGTTCTGTTGTCTCTAATACACTGAAAATTTTGACTTGGGTCTGCCTACCGGGTGAAAAATTTAGTGTACTCAGAGCCCCACAAAATAGGGCCCTCAAAACACAAAACACACATAAAACAGAGAAAAATATAATTTAAGGAAGGATGAAGCTAGGATCTCCTGAACCAACCTTTCCCAATGAGGAAAGTAGTCATATCAGCCTGAGGCAGTGGGATAACATCATGATGCTGAAGGCTATCTGAGATGGGTAGACTTCACTAAGACAGGTAAAATATCAAGGTTATACAGTTGGGAAGTATTTGAACCTTTTTTTTTTAATTTTCAGTTTTCTTGGGTTATAACTGACAAATAAAATTGTAAAATAAAGTGCATAATATGATGATTTGATATGTGTATACATTGTGAAAGGACTCCTCCTAGATAATTAACACATCCATCATCTCACATATATGTGTACACACACACACACACACACGGTGAGAACATTTAAATTTTACTCTCAGCACATTTTAATTCAACAACACAGTGTTATCAACTACAGTCACTGTGTTGCACGTTAGATCCTTAATTTATTTTACAGCTAAAAGTTTTTATCCTTGTAACAGTATCGCCTTACCCCCTCACCGCACCTTCAGCCCCTGGTAACCACTTTTCTACTTTCTGATTCTATGAATTTGATGTTAAAAAAGGATTTCACTTGTGAGTGATACCACGCAGTCCTTGTCTTTCTCTAACTTATTTCACTTAGCATTATGCCCCCAAGTTCCATTTGTGTTGCTAGAAAAGGCAAAATTTTCCTTTTCTCAAGGCAGAATATTCCATTGCGTGTGTGTGTGTGTGTGTGTGTGTGTGTGTGTATCTTTACCCAGTCATCTGTTGATGCACACTGAGGATGTTTTCATATATTTGTTATTGTGAATAATACTGCAAAGAATATAGGGGTGCAGATATCTCTTTGACATTATATTTTCATTTCCTTTGGATATATACCCAGAAATAGGTTTGCTGGATCATACAGTAGTTCTATTTTTAATTTTTTGAAGTATGTCCATACTGTTTTCCATAGTGGCTGTACAAATTTGCTTTCCCACCAACAGTGCATGGGGGTTCTCTTTTCTCTATATCCTCACCAGCACTTAACACTTGTCTCTATGAGGACAGCATGTCTAACAAGTATGAGGTGATTTACTGTGGTTTGGATTTGAATTTCACTGATGATTACAGATGTCAAGCACCTTTTCATGTATCTGTTGACTATCTGAATAACTTCTTTGGAAAGATGTCTATTCAGTTGCTATTCCCATTTAAAATCATATTGTTTGTTTTTTGAGTTGTGTGAGTGCTTTATAGATTTTGGATATCAATCCACTGTCATATATATGACTTGCAAATATTTTCTCCCATTCAAAAGACTGTCTTTTTGTTTCATTGATTATTTCACTTACTGTGCAGAAGCTTTTTAGTTTGATGTAGTCCTATATATATATATATATTTTGGCTGCACCCATGGCATATGGAAGTTCCTGGACTAGAGATCAAATGTGAACTGCAACTGTGGCCTGTGCCATAATTGCAGCAATGCTGGATCCTTAACTGACTGCACTGGGCTGGGTACTAAACCCTCATCTCCACGGTGAGTGCAGTTAGATCCTTAACTCACTGTGCCCAGTCGGAACTCCCCACTTTTTAATTTTTGCTTTTGTTGCCTTTTCTTGTTGCTTGATATTTTTACTATTCTGGATAAATATGCTTTGTTGACAAGGGAGTCAAAAGTTTGGTAACCCAATTATAGACTTTCTGGGCTGTGTGTGTGTGTGTGTGTGTGTGTGTGTGTGTTTGTGTGTGTGTGTAAGACAGAGAGACAGACAGACAGTGGGTAACATTTCTTTACTGGAACATGCTCCTTAAAGACAGCCAGAAAATTTCTATTATCTAGTGTATCAAGAATTGTTATTAAAATCTTTTTGTTTGAAAACATAAGCAACCAAATTAGGCTGGTTTAATTCACAAAGGAGAACTAACTGGAAGAATACAGGGTACCGTGACTGTGTAGGTTTGAGAGCTAACTTAGTCTTAACTAATTTTGAGATCTCACTGGCAGGAATGTACAGGCTTTCTGTTTAACATTTCCATTAATACAACTCAGCTACAAATTCACAATTTCTGTGATTCTTAAGAGAGAGAATCAGATTGCACTAGCTTGGATCAGGCATATGGTCCGCACTGTTTCCCTAGTCTTCACCTTCTACTTCCAGATGTTCGTTTCAGTCACAGATGCTGGAGCTACTCGTGATCCATCTAGTTCAACACTATTTTTCAGGTGATGTAAAGCGATGGTTGGTAGCAGAGGCAAGGCTACTGTAGTATAAATTAAGAGACTCAAAGTCATATTTCTGCTTCTGTCCCTTTTCCTCCCATTTTCTTGGACATGACCTTTGTCTTGATTTTTATTACCCCAGATCTGACACATTACAAGAGACTCTGAGGATCTATTAATATTTCCCATATGTGTTTCCTTAGTCTGATTGATACTGACACCATAAGGGATCTCCCCAATACAATTATGATTGTACTATTCTTTGAATTCAACTCAAAATCTCCAATAGTTAACCATTGCATATAGACAAAATTCCTTATTAAGGGTTCTAGTTTGTATACCTGGGAAGGGTTCATAAGAAATTGGAGCGAGCTAGCATCCTTTTTGAACAATTCCAAAAAACTGCAGAGAAGGAACACTTTCAAACTCATTCTATGAGGCTACCGTCACCTGATACTAAAACCAGACAAAGATACCACAAAAAAGGAAAATTACAGGCCAATATGAGCATAGGTACCAAAATCCTCAACAAAATATTAGCAAACTGACTCTAACAATACATTAAAAGAATAATACCTTGGGATTTATCCAGAGATATAAGAAGTTTTCAACATCCACAAATCAGTCAATGTGATACACTACATTAACAAATTGAATAAAAACCATATGTTCATCTCAGCAGATGAAGACAAGCTTCTGATAAAATTCAACATCCATTTATGATAAAAATGCTGCAGAAAATGAACACAAAGGGAACATACCTCAATATCATAAAGGCCATATATGAAAAACCCACGACTAACATTATACTCAATAGTTGAAAGCTGAAATAATTCTCTCTAGGGACAAAACACAAAACAAGGGTGCCCACTTTCATCACTTTTATTCAACATAGTTTTAAAAGTCCTAGCCACAGCAATCAGAGAAGAAAAAGAATCCAAATTGGAAAGGAAGAACTTAAACTGTAACTGTTAGCAAATTACATGATATTATATATTGAAAAATCCTAAAGACTCCACCAGAAAACTACTAGAACTCATCAATGAATTTGGCAAATTTTCAGGATACAAAATTAATATACAGAAATATGTTGCAGTTTTATACACTAACAATTAAGTATTAGAAAGAAAAATTAAGGAAACAATCCCATTTACCAATGCATTAAAAAGAGTAAAACATCTAGGCATAAACTAAAAAGGTAAAAGGTCTGTACTTGGAAAACTATAGGACACTGATGAAAGAAATTGTAGAGGTCACAAACAGATGGAAAGATATACCATGTTCTTGGACTGGAAGAATCAATATTGTTAAAATGACTATAATGCCTATGGCAATCTACAGATTAAATGTAATTTCTATTAAAATACCAATGGCATTTTTCACATAACCAGGACAAATAATTTTAAAATTTGTATAGAAACATGAACGACCATGAATAGCTAAAACAATCTTGAGAAAGAGTAACGGTGCTGGAGAAATCACACTCCCTGACTTCAGACTATACTAGAAAGCTACTGTAATCAAAATGGTATGGTACTGGCAAAAAAACAGATACACAGAACAATAGAACAGGATAGAAAGCTTAGAAATAAATTCACTCACTTATCATTAATTAACATGAAATAAAGAAGGCAAGAATATACAATGGATAAAAGACAGTCTCTTCAATAAGTGATACTGGGAAAACTGGACAGATACATGTAAATGAATGAAATTAGAACATTCTCTAACACCATATACAAGATGGATTAAAGACCTAAATGTAAGACCAGATACTATAAAACTCTTAAAGAAAAACTTAGGTAGAACATTCTTTGATATAAATTGTAGCAACGCTTTTTTTTTTTTTGGATCTGTCTCCTAGGGTAATGGAAACAAAACAAAAATAAACAGATGGGACCTAATTAAACCTAAAAAGCTTTTGTACAGCAAAGGAAACCATAAAAAAGTGAAAAGACAACCTATGGAATGAGGGAAAATATTTGCAAATGATGCCATCAACAAGGGCTTAATTTCTAAAACACACAAAAAGCTTATACAGCTCAATTTCAAACAAAACCCCCAAAACAACAAAATCAAAAAAATGGGCTTAAGACCTAAATGGCCATTTCTCTAAAGAAGATATACAAGTGGCCCATAAGCACATGAAAAGATGTTCAGCATAACTAATTTTTAGAGAAATGCAAATAAAACCCACAATGAAATATCACCTCAACCTGTCAGAATGGCTTTCATCAAACAAACCCCACAAATAAATATTGGCATTGTGGAGAGGACTGTAGAGAAAAGGGAACTCTCCTACACTGTATATTCTGAATCACTTCACTGTATACCTGAAACTAACATGCCATTGTAAATTAACTATACTTCAAAAAAAAAAAAAGGAAATTTGAGGGATTTTTGGGACCTAATTTCTCCGAAAATAAGATTTAATGGGTTAATTAAACACCAAATGATCTCTGAGGTCCCACCAAAGCTAAACTTTTCAGGACACTATACCATTTAGCTTCAAATTATCTTCCCAGCCTCATGTTCTCTAAATCCTTGATATAAACCTGTCTCTATTATTTCATATATTTATTATTTTTACCATTAGAAATACGTTTTTACAACACTTCAGAAAAAGTAAAATTCAATACTTAAAAGTTCAGGAGTAATGAAACATTTTTCCTCCCTTCAAGTGAATGTATTAATTCAGCTCTTCATGTTTCATAAATTGTCAGAGATTTGGTAATTTGGTGAAAACATGTATTTAGAAACATTCCACTAAAATATGAAATCTATAGTTATCAATAAGTTTATTCAGCCATATAAGTAATCTTAGAATAAGATTCTGAATACACAGAAATGAATGAGACATAAGAAGACAATAAATAACACTTATACTAAAGGAGTTTAATGATATATGCCCCTAGAGATAAAATTTCATTAGAGTCACCTTCTCTTCATCTTTTAATTCAAAGGCCTTTCTTACAGAACATTGCTTTTATGTTCAGAGTTTATCACTAAAGTTAACTTTTTTTAAACAATCTTAATTACCTTATTTCCTTTTTCAAAACCGTTTGAAATACTGGAATGAAATCAATCATTGCTAAGCTTTATGAAAATATATATCAAATTCTTGACTCTCCTAGACTCTTCTGAATGGTGATACACTAGAGAGTTGCTTTGTCTATAGCTATTCACCCCCCCTTTTTTTGTCCTTTTAGGGCCACATCCATGGCATATGGAAGTTCCCAGGCTAGGGGTTGAATTGGAGTTTCAGCTGCCGGCCTGCACCACAGCCACAAAAACATGGGATCCAAGCTGCGTCTGTGACCTACACCATAGCTCATGGCAACGGCAACACAGGATCCTTAATCCACTGAGTAAGGCAAGGAATCGAACCGGCATCCTCATGAATACTAGTTAGGTTCATTACTGCTGAGCCACAACAGCAACTCCCTCTATACTTATTCTTTTTAATACCAATATTTTTATTCACTTTGCCATTTAAATAAAATCTTTCTATAGTGAGGGCCTCCTCCTCATAGAATAATGAACAGAACTCAGTATTTTCCTTATTATTAATGGTTATCCCTAACCTTCTTTTATTTCAATAATCATTTATTGAGCATACATTGAACAAATGGCTGGAGATGCCACTACACTGACTCTGCATAGGACCCAAGTATCAGCAGGCATGCTCGGGGCATATTGAAGATGGTGGGATGCAAGTGATTGCTGGCCTGGATATGATCATGTGCTATTAATGCATCATAATCTATGTGTCTTCATATTTTTCATTTTTGTTCCACACATACCCTTCAAACTAATGCTCTTTATTGATTACAAGATGTTCATTCTCTTTTAATCCTAAAAAAAAATAAAAAACCCTGTAAGATAAACAGACTAATGGTATCCTTCTTATTTGGTGGGTAAAAAAAAAATCTAGGCCATAAGGCTAAGTGATTGTCTGGACCCTGCGATATGTTGAAGTGAGGTTATGTTTGTCTTCTTACTCTAGCCTAACTCCTTGACTTCCTTCATTATCTTGCCCAATCTTCCTACACAGTAGGAGAGGACTTAGTAGTTTTGGGTAAGAATGGAAATATGGTAAGAAAGAATCCATTTACAATGAACACATCTGCTTCTTTCAAAAAATAACCTCTAGATCCTCCCAGGGTGGCACATCTCCACACGAATGGGGTAGCTGGGAACTCTGACTTCATCCCTGAAATCCACTTTCCTCTAAGGGTTTCTTACTGCCCTGTTGGTTACACAGGCCTAAGCAAGTATACAGATTACTTTCTTAGTTCCTCACAGCACAGCTGAGAAATACTTCTGCAAATTTTTAAACAGTGATCTATTTATTCTATTATCTATCTATGGAGATTTTCATAATCTTAAATCAAAATTAAATGTTCGTATTACAGGAAATGTATCCATTTCATCTAGGTTCTCAAGTGGATTAATCTAAAGTTGTTTCAGAATTCTCTTATAATTTTTTTTTATCTTTTACATATGTGTATCAATTAACCACAAAAAGAGAAAAGGGCAGAATTTGGTGGAGGAGTTGATAAACTCCATCCTTATTTTCTTTTTTCTTTTGTCTTTTTAGGGCCACACCTGCAGCATGTGGAGGTTCCCAGGCTAGGGGGGTAATCGGAGCTGTAGCTGCTGGCCTATACCACAGCCACAGCACAGCTCAAGGCAACCCTGGATCCTTAACCCACTGAGAGAGGCCAGGAATTGAACCTGCATTCTCATGGATGCTAGTCAGTTTCATTTCCGCTGAGCCACAGTGGGAACTCCCTTCCATCCCTTCAATGTATGTGTATCATGCACTCCAAGCCAGGCACTACTATACAGTTAAATGTTGCTAATTGGTGAGGTGACCATATGACTCAATTTATATCTATTTTGAGGTTAATAATTAACAGCACTCTCTTTTACTTTCAAAAGTAGCCTAGAATGTAAAATAAATTACATTATTAACCCACTGTTGGGTCAAATGAAGTTAAAGTTGAAATAAACACTTGGTGGCCTTCACAAGATAAATTTTGCGAATTATTAGAGACAGAAGATATTTAGAAGAGTTTAAAAAATGCAGAACAACTGGAGACAGTGAGAATAATCAATTATTTTGAAGAGTCTTGCTACAAGAAACAATTAAAAATGAAGTAGGAGGCAGAGAAATGAAGTTAGTTTTCTAGTTCATCCATATCTCCTTTAGTTTTATTTCTTCTCTTTTCCTTCTATGGTCTTATTTGGGTTGTTTCCTAACTTCTTAGGTTAATTGTATAATGCTTTTGAAGCCATGGAAAAAACATATAAGCTCTGATATGGAATGCTTTAATGTTTGGTAATTTATAAATAATTCGAAACTATAATTTTGACATTCTCTTTAACCCAGAAATTATTTAGAAGTGATTTAAAGTACCTAGATGTCTGCATTTAATTTTATAATTTTTTTTAAAATTTTAATATACAGGAGTTTGTTAAGTGGTCTCTTTTAAAAATATTGTAATTCCTTTTGTGGCATTGTATGGTATGAATTTTTAGATATATTAACTCAGTAAATGAACACATTGCATATTCTCTGTTGGGTGTGAATTCCATCTCTATTATCATAAACTTGTTAATTATATTATTTAAAAACTCTGTTTTTACTCATAGTAAAATCACACTGACTTTAACCTCTCTGATATGAATTTGCTAACGTTTCCTTGTGATTTTACCAATTTTTCATGTATTAAATACGTTAGGGGCATATAAGCTCGTGATTATTATCTCTTGGTGAATTATTTAACCATGTGACATGTCCTTATTTAAACTTTTAAGGTTTTCAACTTTCAGTTCTATTTTGTCTGATATGGATGGTGCTCTTGCCAACTTTCTGTTAGTACTTGGCAAGGGGTATGTTTTCAAACTTCATGTTATCACAGATTTGGCTTTCTCTAGTAAACTGCACATAGCTGGGTTCTTAAAAATCCAGTCTGTTTTATTTTTTATGAAACAAACTTATGCAAGTCATATTTATTGTTCCATTTGATAGACCTAGTCCAGCCATCTTATTTTGTGTTTTCAATTTACCATCCTCTCTCTCATGCTTGCATTTTTTCTTCTCGGTCTTTTCATGGATTAGTGGAATTGTATTTGTTCCTCTTTTCATTTACTAGTTTGAAAATCACATACATTCTATTTTTATTCTCTTAGCGCTACACTTAAATTTTTATCATAAGTGGTTAGATTTCTATTTTTCCAACAGTGTCTGAAGTTAATCACTACCCACTGATTCCTCCTGATGAATCTTAGTTTGGAATGCTTTTATTTTCCTAAATTCTTCATCAGCACCCATGACTCCATCTTCCCACATCCCATGCTGACATAATCTGAAATTCTGGCACAATATTGAAATTCTGGTCCAAACTTAAAAAATAATCTTGTAATCATATAGAATAGTTTTATTATTTTTGCTAACTACTGTTGTTCATTGTTAAGTTCTGGATTCATTTTTTTGGGACATATTCTCTAGCAGTTCTTTCAGCTTTTGGAGAGGATCTGTTACTGGATTATCAAAACTCTGAATTCCTGATATTTGAAAAAAATCTTATTTCATTCTTATTTCAATCTTATGAGTGATTGTAGAAATTTAGATTTGAACTTCTTTTCCTTCAGCAAACTAAAGATAATGTGCAATGTCTTTTTTCATTGGTATTGCTGATGACACATCTAATGCTAAATCTGATTAGAATTATTTTGGGGAGTTTTTATTGCGGTGCAGCTGAAACAAATCTGACCAGTATCCATGAGGATGTGAGCTCAATCCCTGGCCTCACTCAAAAAAGAAATCTTAGGCTTAGAGTAGAAGGATAGAGGGGATTTGGGGAAGGAGAGAAAATTGCTGTGGGCAACTCGTTTCCCATTTGCAAGGCAAAAGCTCTATTTTTATTTTGGGTTGTCTTTTTCTTATCGATATTAGAGACATCAACTAACTGTTAGCTATGCTATAAATATTTGTTACATAGATCTTTCACTTTTGTTTAAGGTACCTTCTGAGATACAGATATTTTACAGTTTTATGAGGACAAAAATCTGTCCATTTTTTACTTTAGGATATCTGGATGTTGTTTCATGCTCAAAAGGTCTTCCTAATCCATAAATGAAACATTTTACTACAAAGTGCTTCTTTATCTATCTATCTATCTATCTATCTATCTATCTATCTATCTATCATCCATCTATCTATTTTTTAGGGCCACATCCAAGGCATATGGAAGTTCCCAGGCTAGGGGGCGAATCTGAGCTGCAGCTAACGGCCTACACCACAGCCACAGCAAAACAGGATCCACGCCCCATCTGTGACCTATAACACCACAGCTCATGGCAACACCGGATCCTTAACACACTGAGTGAGGCCAGGGATCGAACCCGCATCCTTCTGGATACTAATAAGGATCGTTACCGCTGAGCCATGAGTGTTTTTAGTATTTCATAGTTCAGTCTTTTGTGATTAGGTATTTCATGTTTAGAAATGGATCCGAGAGGAATTTAATTTTGTGTTTGGCCTGAGATTTGGTGTGTATCCCACTCTCCCTTTTCTACGTAGAAGATTTTATTGCTGTTGTCCTCTTGTGTTCCACTACCTTGTGTTGGTGGGTGGGTATGCAAGAGCAGTTAACATTTCATAGGTCATCAGGTCATAAAGAACCACATATTTGATTTGAAGTACTTGATGGATTGGATTGTGTACCACTCAGAATTCTTAAACTCTGAGATGAATGCAGTTACTGCATAAGGTCTGAGGTCATCTCTTTTGGGAAGTAGATGAGTGTGAAGAAGGGTATGTAGATACATGTGGCCAGAGAAGCTGACTGTGGCAGAGAGCGCTGACTGTTCACAGAAACAGCTTTCCAACTTTCCCTGAGTGCACCTCTGGAACTCATCTTGCTTCCTCCTTCACACTTGAGTACAGCCACGGGACTCAGTTCTCCCCCATGCAGTGTGAACAGTATTCATGCCAGGTCCACAAAAAGCCCTCACTTGTACTCTTCCATCCTTTTTGAAGGCTGGACGTATAGAGGATGAGGTTCTAGGAGATGGGGCCACAAGATGCAGGATTCTGAGTACCCGAAACTGCAAGGAGGAGAGTGGCTTGCTAACCAGAAACTCACCTTGGACTATTACTTAAGTGAGCAATAAACTTCTTTGGTATTTGCCCAAACTGGGACAGGAGATTCGGGTTTCTAGTAGACATGTTGCACCCAGTTAGGGGAAGTTGCCTTCCATTCCTAATTTGCCAAGAGAACTTGTTTTAATGAGGAATACGTGTTAATTTTTATTTTTGACATCTATCACAGGTATCATAGAGATCTTATCCTTAAATCTCCAAATGTAATAAATTACAACTGTCACATTAATTGAGTCCTTAAAATGGAAATATATTTAAATAAGTATGGTATTCTTTTAAAACAGTGCTGGACTTGACTTGTTTATAATTTGTGTAAACCTTTCCAAATACTTTATTAGCTTGAAGTTTTCTTTTTTTAATCCCATATCAGTCCACTTTTGACATTGAGTTTATGCTAGATACAAACTGAGAAGCTTTTCAACTTTTTTATTTGTTCCCGAATAACTTACATGAGTCATTGGGGCCTTGTGTCTTTTTGGGAAAAACATTTTTTTTTTCACTATGGTTCTGATTTCCTTTGGCCTACTCACGTTCTCCGTATCTTCTTGAATCAATTTTGGTAATTTCAATTTTCCTATAAATGTATCCCTTTTTTTTTTAATGGCCTCACTCACAGCATATGGAAATTCCCTGGGCCAGGGACTGAATCTGAGCTACAGCTGCAACCTATGCTGCAGCTGGGGCAATGGCAGCACTTTAACCCACTGTGCCAAGCCAGGGACTAAGCGCACCTCTCCAGTGACCCAAGCCACTGCATTCGGATTCTTTACCCATTGTGCTGTAGTGAGAACTCCTAAATTCATCCTTCTTATTCAGATTTCATTTTTTTTCCATATCATTGGTTATATCCCCTTTAAAATTTCTGCTGTGGACTATTATTCTTGATTATAGTTTCTAAAGTTTTTTGTACTTTCAAAGAATTTTTGAGTTTTAACAATTTAACGCTTTCTAATTTATTTTTGCTTTTATCTTTATTAATTCCTTCCTTCTACTTTCCTTGGTTTTATTTTACCATTCTTTTTGTAACATCTTGAGGCTTTCATTTTTGTTTGTTTGTTTGTTTGTTTGTTTAATTAGAAAGGCATTTTGGGCTATGATGCTTCCTATAGTCCACAAGTTCTAATTCATAATATTACTGTTATATTAATTTCCTAGTCATTTGTTAATTCATGAAGATATTCATTAAATGACTTCTGTAATAGGAAATGAAATCCTGTCCCTCATGAGAATCATTTAAAAGCAGAACATCTTTCCATTTTGGAGTTTTCTGGGCTGTAATTTTTCCAACTTATATCAAGTGAGTAAGCAACCAAGGCAAGCCCACACTCCTCTATGATATGTCTGGTATTCTTGAGGTACCACTTTGCCTATGCAAGTTTTCTAGAATTTTAGTCTTACTGTGAGTAAAAAAGGAACTTGAATCCTTATAGGTAATCTATTTCTTTTTCAGTACTAATTGGAAAAATGTGCATATTGAACTTGTCCATATTAAAAGTTTTGAATTCTAAAATTATAAAAAATATGAGAGCTTAAGCAATAAAAGGTGTATGTCTGCCTTTAAATATTTTAATGGTTACATGTGAAAATGAATTATCTTATTAATATGACGTGGTGATTTATGTGTCTTGATTATCTTTATCTTTGGAATTAGTTGCTGAATAGAAACTTACTATGACCACAAAATAACCTTTATGTGATTTGCTATAGGGATTTAAAGATGCATTATCTTTTGTTTTCCCTAATCATCTCATCATTAAAACCAAAGTTACATATTTTGGAGTTCCTGTCATGGTTCGGCAGTTAGTGAACCCGATTAGCATCCATGAGGACACAGGTTCGATCCCTGGCCTTGCTCAGTAGGTTAAGGATCCGGTGTTGCTGTGAGCTGTGGTGCAGGTCACAGACATGGCTTGGATCCCATGTTGCTGTGGCTCTGGCATAGGCTGGTGGCTACAGTTCCAATTAGACTGTTCTAGCCTGGGAACTTCTGTATGCCTCAGGTGCAGCCCTAAAAAAAGACAAAGAAACAAAAAAAAATAAAACCAAAGTTACAGATTTTTATGCAGAGTGAATTCATTCCCTATGAGCCTATCTAATATCACTTCTGGTCTGTATTATCACAATTCAGAACACAGACTTGGTGCCAACTTTTATTAGCTCTGTGACATTAGGCAAGTATCTTAACCTCTCTGGGCTTCAGCTGCCTCAAATGTAAAGTGAGGATAACCATGCTACCTACCTGATAGGATTTTACTAAGAGTTAAGAGTTCAAAATGTAACATTATTAGAACATTCCTGGGGGAAAATGTTAGCACCGTAAAAGTTAGTTATTTTTCTTATAATCCAGAAGCAGTCACAGGTACTTCTACTGAAATTTTGCTCATTTTCTTTTCATTATTAGAGTGCCTTTATGTTTAAGGGGCATTATATAAATTGTCATAATCTTACCCTAAATCTGGTAATATAGGTATCATTATACTTCATATGGGCCACTAAGAGAAGTGAAATAACTTCGAATTCACAAGGTAGTAAGTGGCAGTACTGGGATCTGCATCCAGATACGCCTGATACCAAAGTCATGATCTTTCCATTACATCAATCAGCCTGATGCCATCACTCCATAAAATTCACCACCATCACTTCTTTCCATCATCACCAAACCAGAGCACTTTTTTGTTGTCGTTGCTGGTATACTGAAAAGATTGTACTTATAGCAACAATGCAGTGCCTCTGTACTGGCATTAAACTGTAGGTGTATGATAACATCAATGACTCACTCCTGATTCTCTCAGCCAGCTCCAGATAACATGTCAATCAATACTTAGCCTTTTGGTTTTCTCTGTGCCATTCCTCTCAGTTTCTAGTTTCAAATAGGCATTGAAGAATACCTATCTTTACTTCAGAAAATACTCCATGGTAAAAAGAAACAAAAATACTCCATGGTAAAAGAAACAAAAGCAAAAATAAACAAATGGGATCTAATCAAACTTAAAAGCTTTTACACAGCCAGGGAACCATAAAAAATGAAAAGACAGCCCATGGACTTGGAGAAAACATTTGCAAATGATGCCACCAAAAAGTGCTTAATTTCTGAAATATACAAACAGTTCATACAACTCAATAACAAACAAACAAAAAAAAACAACCCAATCAAAAAAATGGGCAGAAGATATGAATAGACATTTATCCAAAGAAGATATGCAGATAGCCAACAGGCACATGAAAAGATGCTCAACATCACTAATTTTTAGAGAAATGCTAATCAGAACCACAATGAAGTATCACCTCATACTGGTCAGAATGGCTATCATCAAAAAGTCTACAAATAATAAATTCTGGGGAAAAGGGAATCCTCCCACACTGTTGGTGGGAATGTAAATTGGTGTAGCCACTATGGAAGATAGTAGAGAGGTTCCTTAGAAAACTAAAAATAGAGTTACCATATGATCCAGCAATCCCACTGCTGGGCATATATCCAGAAAAGTTGAAAACTCTAATTGGAAAAGATACATGCACCCTAATGTTCATAGCAGCACTATTTACAATAGCCAAGACATGGAAGCCACCTAAATGTCCATCAACAGATGACAAGTTTAAAAAGATATGATACACACACATACACACAGACTCATACACCACATACCCCATGTCATATTAATACACACATACATACACATATATTGGAACATTACTTGACTATAAAAAAGAATGAAATATTGTCATTTGCAGCAACATCAGTGGACCTAGAGAATATCATACTTACATGTGGAATATAAAAAATAATACAAGTGAATATATGTACAAAACAGAAACAGACTGACATACATAGAAACAAACTTATAGTTACCAAAAGGGAAAGGAGGGTGGCGAGGGATAAGTTAGGAGTATGGGATTAACATACATAAAAGAGATAAGCAATTAGGATTTTTTTGTATAGCACAAAGAATTACATTCAATATGCCATAATGACCTATAATGGAAAATCTAGAAAATATATAACTGAATCACTTTGCTGAACACAAAGTAAAACTAACATAATATTGTAAATCAACTACACTTCAATTTAAGAAAAAGCAATCCTGGGAGTTCCTGTTGTGGAACAGTGGAAATGAACCCAATTAGTATCCATGAGGACAAGAGTTCAATCCCTGGCCTCACTCAGTGGGCTAAGGATCCAGCATTGCTGTGAGCTGTGATATAGGTCACAGATGCAGCTCGGATCCTGAGTTGCTGTGGATATGGTGCAGGCCAGCAGCTACAGCTCTGATTAGACCGCTAGCCTGAGAATTTCTGTATGCCTTAGATTCGGCCCTAAAAAGCAAAAAAAAAAAGGAAAAGAAAAAACAGCGCTGAATGCCTGTCTCTGGCTCTTGGGTAGTGTATTGGCATGAAGGCACTACTCAATATAAAATGCCAATGGATCAGTATTATACTGGATTTCTGGAGTTCAGGTTGGAATGGGATAAAAATGGCTGAATTGGGGAAAAGAGGGTTAGTTGTTGGAAAAATGCTTCCTAAACCTAGAAGCATTTGAATAATTGTGCCCATTCAAAGATCTATGTCCAGTCTAGGTCTGCACATCCATGGAGCCAGCCTTCTCTAGTCACTCCAATCCAGCAGGCCCCCTACCACCTCCTCCCATCTCTTGAGAAGCTTTGAATCTCAGAGTGATCTATTAGTCTGGATCATTTTATGGACTGTCCATTTTTTCCAACAAAATGTGACTTCCATATCTTTTCTTTTGTATTCACAATTCCCCATATCCTTTGCCAAGTAGGGACTGTGTAGTGACCATTATCTTCTCTTCTCTTTTTTTTTTTCATTGTGATAAAATATACATGACATAAAATTTACCACTTTAACTGTTTTTAAAGCGTGCAGTTCTGTGGTCTTAAGTACATTTATATTACTGTGCAACTCTCACCATAATCCACCTCCAAATATTTTTTATTATTCCAAATTGCAATTCTGTACCAATAAAACCATAACTTCTTTTTCTCCCCTCCCCCAACCCCTAGCAATAATCATTCAACTTTCTGTTTCTATGAGTGTGATTGCCCTTATATAATTACAATCAATTATGCAATTTTTGTTCTTTTGTGTCTGGAGTGTCTGGCTGGTTTGACTGAGCATAACGTGATCAAGGTTCTTCCATGTTGTGATATGTGTCAGAAATTCATTTCTTTTTCAGACTGAATGATAGTCCATTATATGTATATACCACATTTTTCTTTTCTATTCATCCATGGATGGACCTTTGGGTTGCTTCTTCATTTTGGCTATTATGAATAGTGTCGCTATGAATACTGATGTGACAGTGTCTGTTTGAATCCCTCTAAAATTTTTTGGGGTATATCCCAGTAGTGGAATTGTTGGATCATATGATATTTCTTTTTTTTGTTTGTTTGTTTTGTTTTTGAGGAATCACTCTACTACTCTCCACAGCAGTGTACCATTTTACATTCCCATGAGCAATGTAGAAGGGTTTCAATTTCTCTACATCCTTCCAATACTTATTTTACCATAGTTTTTCTGACTTAATCTTTATGGCAAACAGTTTTTACTATATCTGGCACCTGTGTTATACTTCACAGTCGACAAAAAAGTTTTTGCATTCATTAACGCTTTTAACTGTTATAATATTATGAAAGGAGAAATTCAACCATAGGGTGTTACCTCACTTGTCCAAGACCACAGAGCTAATCAACAGAAAAGTCAAATATATAACTTTACTCCCGATTCTTCTCTTGTTGGGAGAATTAAATAGTCCACATTCTTTGAGATTCTTCCCTACGTGCTCTGTCACTCTGAATGACAACATAGAGAAAAATTTCCAGAAAAGGATATTTGCTGTTTTCCCATATCTCCTAACGTATCAAAGAAAATAAAAAGCTTAAGTAAGCAGCAGGCGTGAGTTAGGCTGGATATTAACTGGGTGGCTGATGCTGGTGAGACACCGGGAAAGATTACTAAGGGGTACTTTGAGATAATTCAGGCCTTAAAAAAATTGTGGTTAAGATTCCGTCCCAGTTCATGCCTGAGGGTACAAGCAGTAATTCAGTGAATCCTTGTTAATTATTTGAAATCAGGGGATAAATTTAATGACTTTATGGGAGCTTCTTGGAGTTCTCGGATTCTCTAACAAAGATTCTACCAAATGGATTTGTAGTACTCAAGTACCTAACACTTCTTTGGTGTTAGGACCTTGTTTTACTTGAGCCTTTCATCCCTGATGTCTGGAGAATGCAGATCCCCTCACTCATTTCCATTTCATAACCTTAAAGTTAACCAAGGCCTCAGGAGAGAGGTCAGAAATGAGCCTGGGGTCCTGAGCCACTTCTTGGGCAGTTAGCTTTCTCTGTCACTGTATTTCACTTTGCTCCCCAGGGAGACATGAAAGAGTTGCAATTTTGGCCTAAGATGAAAGGAGACAGCTTCAATTTCCAACCTTTATGGGTTGTCACTGCTGCAACATAAAGAAGGGACAAGGTGGCTGGTTTAAGACAGTAAGCCTAAAAGAAAGATACCCAGTGGGAAAAATAAAATGATCTGGGTATACGCCTAGATGCTGCCACTCTCAGCTATCAGTCAGCAGGGTATTTAGACATCCAGGTGATTTCACTAAAGTTGGGAAGTCCCTCCTACAGAACTGTAAATTGTGTACCCTTTAAAGACCCTCTAAGCAAGACTTCCTTGAAGTGTTTAATATTCATGTGTTTTTTCCTCTTTATTCAAAAGGAAAAATTAAAAGTTCCCACCTCACAGTTAGCTAAATAATGAACCTTTTTGAAAAGTACCATCCATTCCAAGCACTTTAAAGCCACTTCCAGGAGAATGTTGACATTTAAGGGAAACTAGTCTAGAAATCATTTTTTAAAATACTGCCTTGCTTCCTAAAAAAATTAAGGTAATGTGCTATGCAAACAAAAGTGGTAATCAGTTAATTAATGTGCATCTGAAACTTAAAAAGATAAAAAGATTTTTTTTTTTTTACAGCAAAAGTGCTGCCTCTCACCCACATCCTCTTTCTTTCCTATTATTTGAATCCTTTTGCTGGGGGCCCTTCTGACATTGTAACTGACAAGTGAAGAGCTAGGCTGAGCAGGGCAATCACTGAAGCGTTGCTCTAGCAAACAGCCAACTTTTTCGGGCCGGCACTGTTGATTTGGAATAGTGACCACACTGGTCCTGCCTAAGACAGGATATTTAGTTTTTAGAACTACAGAGCAGAGAACACACAGCGGGGGAGGGTACTCAGAAATGATTCCATCCAACCAACTCTGTGATTGTGCAGATAACAAAACTTAAGCCAGGACAGGGGCCATTTTTTTTTTTTTTTCTCTTCTACATTTCACAGTTGGAAACTGAAGGATGCAAGGAAAAACACGGTGAAAAGGTAGCAGTGTACCCATTTATCCCATATCCAGGGAGAGATTATTTGCAGGTATACCTTTCTCCAGATGACCCGTTGGCAGAGCTTAGAGAACAACTAAAGATCCTTACAAACCAGGTGTCCTCTCAATGAACAAATGGAGTTAAGGTCAACAGAAGTTGGTTTGGTGCTTAAGCTGATCCTCATTCTTGGCAGAACTCCCTTCTAAGCCCAGATAACTTCACATAACATTAGAAACTGCCCTCCAAAGATCTGCTTCTTTACCTCTTCAGGGTGGCAGGAGGCTTTGTGGGCAGCCTTCATCAGCTCAAGATCAACACAAATCCACAAACCTGAGTCACCGTCCTCACCCACCCTAGACTACTTTCTCTCTAATTCAATTGTCTGAATTCTATTGTCTATGATAAGAATTCAGGGGTAGTATCACTCAGCTTGGAATCCTTTCACTGATGACGGGCTGTGCCTGGCAAGTGATGACAGTAGGATTTGAGCAATTGGGAGTGAAGGATTTTTTCAGCGCTGCCAGGATCTACACAGAGAATGTCACACTGTGCACACTCTCATGGAGCTGGCTTGATTTCACCATTTTTTTTTACACCCTATTGTAATATACTGCCTATCTCGAACAAGGTCCCTGTCCAAGCATCCTTTGATGTTTTATGTGGTAAGTGGCAACACTCAGGATTTAAACTTCAAAAGTAGAAATCCACATTTTTCTTTTTTGTTCTTTAAGATTTAACATGTCAATTATATCTTTAACCACAAAACAGTATGATGAACAAAATGTGGGATTATGTATGTGTTTTAAAATACTTTCATATAATTTAAAATTTTTCTACAACGAAAACTTATTATATTTACGAATCAGATAAATACTTTAAAGAATCCCTCCAGGTGTCCGGGGACTTGCTGCACCTCTGAGAGGCTTCGTGATGCTGGATCTTGGGCACTCCCTCCCCTCAACACTGAAGGGCAACGCTGACTTCCAGGTTCTTGGCTACATGGCGGTTTTATGATTCCATGAAAGCTCTGAACTCATCATCATTAAAAATAGATCATCATTCAAAAGGGGGGGATGATTTTGATATTACTTTTATTGTTTTAAACCCCAGATTTTGAGCTGGAATGCTCCAAGAAATCTCTACTTGAGGAATTGAAGAAAAGGCAGTTGGTCCTCCAGGAGGGGAAGGGACTGGAGGTGCGTTCTTAACACTACTGGGATTTCTGCCTCTTCGGTGTTTTCCTCAGTGTGACTAACTGAAATGCTCTTTGTTCTCCATTCCAGAGTCAGAGCCATCCCTGCCACGTGGCACAAGATTCATAACTCTGGGCAAAGGTTTTGACAAGTACTATTTTTTTTTTTCACTCCAAAGTCCATCTATGTGTATTCCCTTGAAATCCAGGTGCTGCGTGTCTGTCTGCTCGGCTCTAATCCCAGGAGGCTCAGCAGCTGAGGCGGAGGAATTCCTACAGCTCTGGAGATAAAGACTGGCTCACACAAGCTGCTGCTGCGCAGGGGCACTCATGGGCTTTACTTATTGCTCTTTTTTTCAAACTGAGATAGTGTCTGCACAGACACAGGCCACCTGGAAAAAAGAAACTGTGTCTCTTGGAACTTTTACTTCAGTGGTATAAACGAAAAGATCATAACCTAAATATATGGTGAAAACACACTTCTTATCCAGACGACCCATTGTGTTGTTGCAATTGAAGAATTCCACTCAGAGAAATAGAATGAGTTCAAACAAACAAATAAAAAAGAAGACAAGATCTGGGATAAAGTTTGATAGTCTGAAACATACAAGGGAGAAAAAGAAAATTTCTGATTCCATATCTGAGATCTGGGTACATGATTTGGGCCATAAATCAGAATCTTCAACGGCTATATTACCCTCCCTGAAAGGCCCCTCCCATGAAGACAGGCGATAGGGAGGTGCTTGAATTCTTTCAGGCCCTGTGGTGTCACCGAGCAATTTGTTTCTTAAGCATCTCCTCTAAACATGGCTGAAAAAACGTAAAACTCATTTGGGTGCCAAACTGGGGGAGTACAGTTCAAATGTCCAAGATCCATGGGACGATGCCATCTGAAAAACATATGACCTGAATCCTGTGTAATGACGCTAAACCCACTCTAGTGAGCAATTTTGTAAAAGGCATCTGTTTTGGAGCCCAGCCCAGATACCAGTGAAACCCAGTGGATTACAGTCTGATTCACCACAAGGACTTTAGCAGAGTCCTGGTATGGTGTTAACCTTTGAATTACCTAATCTGGGAAGGAGCCAGCTGACCTGCGGAACACCTGACAATGAAACGCTACCCGGTAGCCATGGGAAAGGATGCCTGCCTTAGAAACTCTATGATAAGAGGCTCCTGAAAACCTAAAACCACACATATGCCCACAGTGTTTTAGTTCTTGAGAAATTCACTGTCTAGTGGGGAACACAGATAAAAAAATAACAGGCTTTAAAAATAATTTAAGTGCAAGACAAAGGGTATATCCAGGGTGCTGTAAGCACACAGGAGAGGGACACCACATCCACCAGACGGTACGGACCAGATACTTCATTGCATCTAGTTATAAGACATTCAGAACGTATTTGATACATCTTGTTTTGAAGACAGTACTTGTCCTCCAAGTAAATCAGAATCTCCCCAGAACCATTCCCAAGGACCTTCTCATAAAAGCTGTGTGTACGTATTTATCTGCATCCTCAGTGAGTGGAAGAAAGGCCAGAAATGAGTCAGTGCTTGGACACAGTCCGATGTCACTGCTTTTTAACCTATGGTCCACAGCTTTGTCAACTGAATGAGTTATTGAATATTCCTCCCTCCGTGCTTTTCTTTAAAAAGCCTGTTCTTTCATGTCTTCCAATTCTAGCTCCCACACTTCTCTTTAAATAATTCTTTTTTTTTTTTTGCCTTTTGTCATTTTAGGGCCACACTCGCAGCATGTGGAGATTCCCAGGCTAGGGGTTGAATCGGAGCTGTAGCCATTGGCCTATGCTGCAGCCACAGCAATGCAGGATCCGAGCCGCGTCTGCAACCTACACCACAGCTCACGGCAAGGCCAAATCGTTAACCCACTGAGCAAGGCCAGGGATCGAACCCGCAACCTCATGGTTCCTAGTCGGATTCGTTAACCACTGCGCCACGATGGGAACTCCTCTTTAAATAATTCTTAACAGATCTCTATCTAATCACTTAGACAAATTATTTAACTTCATGTGACATTATTTCTTCTGGAAGATAAAAGCAAAACTACCTTAAATTTTTTTTTTTCAGTTTATATTATGCAAGATTTTACCTCAATGGAAATTTGCTGTTTTCCCTTCCCTAGCTTCTTTTTTTTTCTTTTTTTTTTAGGGCCACACCCATGGCACTTGGAAGTTCCAAGGCTAGGGGTCAAATTGGAGCTACAACTGCCAGCCTATGCTACAGTCACAGCAAAGCCAGATCCACGCTAAATCTGCAACCTACACAGCTCACAGCAATGCTGGAACCTTAACCACCTGAGCAAGGCCAGAGATAGAACCTGCATCCTCATGGATACTAGTTGGGTTCGTTACTGCTGAGCCAGGAAGGGAAATCTCCTTCCCTGTCTTCCATATACTTACAGGAAGTCTCCTGAATGGTCTGTTCAAGCAGCATAAGCCCTGGAGTCTCCTTTATAACTAAAAACCTAGAAACATTTTCATTTCTTGTAAAGTTATCTGAGTTGGGTGAGCTAAAAATTGGAGAATGGGCTCTATTTGGGCTACTTGGAGATCTCCAAGCCCTAAAAACAAGTATCTTCTAATTGCCGGTTGAAATTCTTTATCTTCCATGGCTTAGCACTTTACATGCAGGACAGGGTCTGGCCAGCTTGAAACATGACAAAACTAGGCTGTATGTTGGAAACCTTTTACCCTTTTGTTTTTTCTCCTTGGCAGTGTTCTTGTGTCCATTATTCCTCTGGACTAGAGAGGCCAAAGGAGCTCAGGAATGAAAGGATGGGCCCTTTAATGTGCAGGCTGGGATTGTGCCAAGACTATCCTCTGGATGCATCCACTCTCTTACGGTGGGTCTCCTGGAACGGAATGATTTGGTGTTCAGTAAGGGCCATGCACCAGGATTTTCACCCTGAATTTGAACTTAATGCAGGGTTACTTCAATTATCTTGGAAATGGGAGTGGTGGTAGCCAGTGGAGAGACTATTTAGGAATAACACAGTAACATTATCCAAAGACACTTCCAGTTTGAAGATAAAGACACATCAATTGATATGGTCATGCAGATTTTTTCATTAGATCTGCTAATGTAGTAAATTAAACAAATGGAGTTTTTAACAGCTCTGTTGAGATATAGTCCACATACTGTACAATTCACCCAAATAAAGCATACAATTCAATAGTTTTTAATATAATCACAAATTTATGTAGGCATCATTACAATCTGATTTTAGAACATTTTCATCACACCAAAAAGAGACCCTGTACTCCCTGGGTGTAGCCATCAACACCCACTGTCCCAATTTTACTTGTAGCCCTAAGTTTTCTTCCTCTATAGATTTGCCTGTTATAGACATTTAATATAAATGGAATCATATAATATGTGATCTTTTGTGACTGGCTTCTTCATCATAGTGTTTTCAAGATTCATCCTGCTGTGGCATCTATCAGGGCTTAAATCTTTGTTATTACCAAAAACTATTCCATTATATGCATATGCTACTCTTTGTTTTATTCATTCATCAATGGTTGGACATTTGGCTTATTTCCTCTGTTTGGATACTGTGAATAATGTGGCTGTGCGGCATTATTTATAATAGCTAAGGCATGGAAACAATCTAAGAGTCCAACAGCAGAGGAACAGATAAAGAAGATGTGTCATAACACACACACACACACATACACACACACACACCCAATGGGATATTATTCAGCCATAAAATGGAGGAAATCCTGTCATTTGCAACAACATGGATGGATCTTGAGGGCATTATACTAAATGAAATAAGTCAGGAAAAGACAAAGACCTTATCATCTCACTTATATGTAGAATCTAAAAACAAACTCACAGAAAAAGAGATCAGATTTGTGGTTACCAGAGGTGCAGGCAGGGTGTGGGTGGAGTGGGGGATTGAATGAAGGTTGTCTAAAGGTAAAAACTACTAGTTGTATGATAAGTACTAGGGATAGAGTATAAAACATGGTGACTATAGTTAACGTTGTTGTAGGGTATATAAGAAAGTTAAGGCAGTAAATCCATGTCCCAGCCTGTCTCACTAAGAGTTGTTGTCATAAGGATAAAAAAAACCTTTTTTTTTTTTTTGGTATCTATATGAGATGACGGATATTAGCTAAACTTAGTGTGGTAATAATTCACAATGTATGCTGTACACTTTAAACTTATACAATGCAGTATTAATTATATCTCGATAAGGGAGTTCCCGTTGTGGCACAGTGGAAATGAATCCCACTGGTAACCATGAAGTTGTGGGTTCACTCCCTGGCCTTGCTCAGTGGATTAAGGATCCAGAGTTGCAATGAGCTGTGGTGTAGTTTGCAGAGGCGGCTCGGATACCGCGTTGCTATGGCTGTGGTGTAGGCCGGCAGCTGTAGCTCCAATTCTACAGTACCAAGGTTGAAAAAAACTGTTCTAAAACAATGACACCCAAACCTGGCTAGCTTTTCATTAAAAAACTGAATCACCTGGTCAGTTTTGTAAAATTCATATGCCTAAGTCCTATCCCTAAGATTCTGATTAAGGACGTATGAAGAGAATCTAGGGGTCTATGTGTTTGAAAACTTTCCAAATGATTCTTATGACTGGCAAGATTCAAGAACTGTTGTGTGAAAATAGACTGACCCTCAGCTCTTAATTCAGAAGAAAATCACCGGTAAACATTAGCAGTACTCCCAGAATAAATTCATAGCTTCAAAACCATTAACTCTTCTGTTTAATTTCTCCCATTATCTATTTCTCAATTAATGGGGTCATTAAGCACTCAAGACTTGCATTAACATCCCTCCACTTAAAAAAAAATTATTTCGTTCTGCATAAATCCAGTTTTCAAATGATTATATCTTGTTAATTATTGTACACTTTCTGTTTACAAACAGAACAAATGACCTAGAAAATGTCTGGCAGCTGCTTATGTTCGCTGGTGTCTGATGAGAAATAGCTGAACAAACAGGCACACCAACCCTGTTGGCAGTACGGCATAGCGTATCATTATCCATTCCTTTGTTTCCAACTACCTTTATCCATGGTAGTGGAATTCATTTTAAGTGGTTTGAAGTTGCATGTGTTAAGGTCAATATAATTCTTCTGAACTTAGAAAAAGTGTAAAGGATGCATTACTTTTGGTTTTAAGACTTTTTTCTTGCCATTTTCCATCACTCTGTAATAAATTACAAAAAGAACAGTCCCTGCTCTTAAGAAACTTAAAAGGTAGTAGGAAAAAAAGAGGCATAGATACAAGTGTTTATAAGAAAATAAGATGTTAAATATTTTGGGAGGAAGAGATCTTTCTGGCTGGTGAGATCTGAGAAATTTTCATGGATGTAGCAGCATCTTCATTCAGTAACTGTTAGCTGGTGCTATCCCCCACTAGGTCTACCATATTAGGAACTGGGGATAAGTAGGTGCAATTCCTTTGTTTGTGGAATTTCATTTCCTGGAGATTAATCAGTCAACAATTATTTATCGTGCGCCCACGGTGAGCCAAGCATACAGACAGACCAGAAATGATGATTCAAAGTGACCAGTGTTAAGATAGAGGAAGGGCACTGTGCAATTAACTATGGCTGCATTTCTATCACACTTAATCCTTTTAAAGTACAGACATTTCTCTGACCTCATTTGCAAGGCCAGTACTATAGGGCATGTACTCACCCTTAGTAATAATTTAACCATGACATTGAATCACGTTGCAATCATTTAGTGGGTCCCTACTGTGAAGTCTGGCATCCTCTAAGGAATCAGTAAAGAACTGTAACTACCCCTGACGTGATCTGTAATTTAATACCTCCGAGGAAGTTTTGTGATAGGACATGTATTGACTGCTGTCTGTAAATCTGGCAGCTATGTCACTTGTGAGGCTATTCAGGAAAATGATCATTATATAGCACAATTTACTGTGTGAAATTTATAGCATGCCTGACTAAATTCAACCTGAAAATTTAATTTAATTTTTTTGGGGGGGGCACAGGTGCGGCGTATGGAGGTTCCTAGGTTAGGGGTGGGGGTGTAACTGGAACTGCAGTTGCTGGGCTCTGCCACAGCCACAGCAATGCAGGATCTGAGCTGTGTCTGCAACCTACATCACAGCTCACAGTAATGCTGAATCCTTAACCCACTGAGCAAGGCCAGGGATTGAACCTGTATCCTCATAAATACTAGTTGGGTTCATTACTGCTGAGCCACATTGGGAGCTCCTCAAAATAATTTTAAATTATAAAACAATTCAAACATCAAAAAAACAGAAAATAATATAACAGGCACCTACATGTACTCCCTATAATGCCTAAAGGAGTAATAATATTTTTATTTTTTTGCCTTTAGTTCTCTCTCTGTCATTTTCTCTGGGACACAAAGGAAATAAAACATTAAAGATACAGCTAAAATCCCTTTTGTACTACCCTCACCCCTGCCCAGTTCCTTTAAGCTTCTTTCCTCCAGAGGACACTAGTATCTTAAAGTGGATAAATTAGCACTTTAATTATTATGAGAATTCTAATTCTAAATACAATTTTAAAATAAATTTTTAGTTGGAAAATAAAATTTAAAATTTAAATTAAATTTTTTATTTTTTATGCACACATAAAATATACTACTTAACATTTATAGAAATGTACAATACTGCGCATATCTTTTTGAAACATCATAATTCGCAGTTTTATTTAAAAAATTTTTTAGGTATATGTAGTTCATTCATTTTCACTGTTAGACAGGAGTACTTCCATTCAACCTTATCTGTAGTTCAAATCTCTTTTCTCTATAATATTTTAAATTAGTCTTTCCTTTTTTTCTTTTTGACCATGCCCAAACAGAAGTTCCTGGGCCAGGGATCAATCCCACACCAAGAAGCGACAATGCTGGATACTTAACTTGCTGTGCCACTGGAGAACTGCCTGCCTTTCCTTTTCTTGATCATTCTTACAAGAGGTCTGTTCATTATATTCAATTTTTGAAAAGAGAATCTATATTTTTATTTGCAGATGACATTAAAATCTTACATAGAAAATCCTGAAGATGCTACCACAAAAATACTAGAGTTCATCAATGAATCTGGGTAAAGTTGTAAGATATAAAATTAATATGAAGAAATCTATTACATTTCTATAGACTAATAATAAACTATTAGAAAAATTAAAGAAACAGTCTAATTTACCATTACATCAAAAAGGATAAAATACCTAGGTATCAACCTACCTAAGGAGGTAAAATAGTTGAACTTGGAAAAGTATAAGACAATGAGGAAAGACATGGAAGAGGACACAAACAGATGGAAAGATATACTGTGTTCTTGGATTGGAATAATTAATATTGTTAAAATGACTGTACTGCCCAAGACACTCTACAGATTCAATGCAGTCCCTGTTAAAATACCAATGGCATTTTTCACAGAACAAGGACAAATAATTTCACAATTTGTGTGGAAACACAAAAGACCCCCAAACAGCCAAAACAATCTAGAGAAAGAACAGAGCTGGAGGAACAATGCTCTCTGATATTAGAGTATATTGCAAAGCTATAATAATCAAAGCAGTATGGTATTGGCACAAAACAGACACACAGTTCAATGGAACAGGATAGAAATCTCAGAAATAAACCCCTGCACTTATCATCAATTAACCTATGACAAAGGAAGCAAGAATATACAATGGAGAAAGGATGGTCTGTTCAATAACTGGTGCTGGGAAAACTAGAGAGCTACTTGTAAAATAATGAAATTAGAACATTCCGTAACACTACAAAAATAAATACACTCAAAATGGATTAAAGACCTCAATGTAAGACTTGATATTACAAAAATCTTAGAGGAAAACAAAGGCAGAACACTTTGATATAAATTGCAGCAATATTTTTTTGGATCTTTCTCCTAAAGCAAAAGAAACAAAAGCAAAAATCAACAAATGGTACCTAATTAAACTTAAAGGTTTTTGCACAGCAAAGGAAACCATCGACAAAATGAAGACAACCTAATGATTGGAAGTTGTATCTGCAAATGATATGGCTGATAAAGGGCTAAGAGTCAATATCTATAAATAACTCATACAACTCAACATTAAAAAAGAAAACCTGATTAAAAATGGACAGAAGAACTGAATAGACATTTTTCCAAAGAAGAAATGCACATGGCCGATGAGTACATAAAAAAAAGCTCAACATCACTAATTATTAGAGAAATGCAAACCAAAACCACAGTGAGACATCACCTCACCTGTCAGAATGGCTATCATCAAAAAAAGAAAAAAAACACACAAATAACAAATGTTGGTGAGGAACCTTCATATATTGTTGATGGGAATGTAAATTGGGTGTAGCAACTGTGAAAAGGCAGTATGAGCTTTCTTAAATAATAAAACTAGAACTACCACATGACCCAGGAATCCCATTCCTGGGTATACGTCCAAAAAAAACCCCAAAACACTAATTCATAAAGACGCATGGACCCTAACGTTCACAGCAGCACTACTTAGAATTGCCCAGGTATGGAAGCAACCCAAGTGTCCATCAACAGATCAATGTATAAAGAAGATGTAGTGTGTGTGTGTGTGTATGTGTGTGTGTATATATATATATTATATATAATAACTATTATATATAACTTCTTTATTATATATAATAACTGTAAATGGAAAGTAATTTATAAAATGTATAAAAATAAAATTAAATTTAAAAAAGGTAACTCTTTTAATAGGTTTTAGCTTCATTCTTACCTATGGCCCTCTACTAAATTATGTTGACATTGCCAACAGCTTTAATTCTACATAATCATTAAATTTGTTTAAATAGTTTCCATGATTATTTTGAGGAATCTTCAATTACTTCACAGATGTAGCATCAGCAACTATTTAAATTTATGCTAATTACTCAATTAAAAGAGATTCATTTCCTCCTCATTTTGCTTCTTCTCATACCACAAATTCTGTTGGATAAAGCAAATCAAATCACAAGGCAAGCCCATGTTTAAAGGGAGGGGAAATAAACTCCTCCACTCAGTTGTAAGATATGCAGAGTCATTTTGCATTTTAACCTTTCTGCTATCCACCCTCAGAAAAGGCTACTACGAAATCAGTGGTGTGTCTTAAAATAGATGGCATCTTAGAGGTAAGTTTGCTTCAAATACAGTAATGACAGTTTAGCTCACCTCACACATTAATCTTTCTTTAAAAATGAGTACTTTCATGCAATACACTGTACTAGGTGCAGGAGATACCAGCAGTGAGTTAAATAGATGTGATTCCGGTACTTATCTAACTTACTTTAGGTCTGTATTCCATAGTCACAAGGTCCTGGTAATTTGATATTCTAAATAATCTTGAATTTTATTCATCTTCTCTGTTTCCTACCTCCACTCTGGCTCAAGCCATTATCACGTCTCACATCTGTTTCTGCAAAGCCCCTCCTCCTAAAAATCTATTTTTCCACAAAACTCTGTGATTTGATTTCATCACTCCTTAACCTTAATTGGCTCATCCGTCATTTCTCAGATGAAGTTCACACTAATAAAACATCACACTTTGTCCTTTGTAATCAGACCCCTGCTACTCCTAGGGACCTGAAAAACCTCTCAATTTACCATCACACATCATTGACCTGATTTTAGTTCCCTGTGCACTTCATGCCGTTTTTCTCTTCTTTGCCTTGGTATATATTATCCTCACAAGCCACCACGATTTTTGTCTCTGCCTGGCCAACTCCTCCTCATCCTGAAATGCTTAGTTCAATGTCAACTCCTGGAGCTTAGGAGGAGAAGCAGAGTCTGAGATCTCAGAAAATATTATGAAAAAGGACTTAAGGCTAAGAGGATGGAGCCTGATGCATGAAGGACAGCTGTGCTGGCAAATGGCAAAGGGCTGGCTTGAAAGAAGAGGGAGCTAGGGCTCCCATGGCAGGCTGAAGCCTGAGATCTAGAGAAGGAACAGGACAGGGAGCTCCTAAGGAGGATGGGGGATAGAAGAGTGTGGGCTTATGTGGGAAGTCTTAGCTTTCTAATTGTCCAGGAGGATGCCACACGAACAAGGATGGTGCTTCTGGGAACTGGGAGCTAATAGAGGGGAATGGTAATGAATGATGCTCTTCTGTGTACTACTTAAAATTGTCTAGTGTAACATAGCTTGTCATGCTTATACCATAGGTTTTGGGAAAACATGTCAACAGTATCATTTCTAACAGTCACAAAGTAATCCACTGCATAATCTGAATTCCTTACCGTTGAACCTTTACTTTGTTTCTAGTTCACCTTATTATAAACAAAGATGTATGGAATGTCCCTCTAGCTAGATGTTTGATCATAGCCAAAATAATTTCTTTAAGATAAATGACTGAGCCAGAGTGGGGGGTGGTTAGAGTGGTTGTGGGAAGGGGAATGCCAGGGCAAAAGATAAAAAGTTTTAAGGCTTTGGATATGCAGTTTTCAAATTGTTCCAATTAACACTTCCACCACGAGTATATGACAGTACTGTTCCCTCACATCCTCATAACACTGTATATTTGAAAAATAAAAGCAGTCAAGTTGAATTGCACCTTAATAGAAAAGATATCTTAACTTAGGAAGTGACAGAATGATGGCAGATGTACAGGCATGGAGAGTGAAGTTATCACTGAGTTTGTGCTTTGTCTCAGTGGCACCTAACAAACCAGCAAGACAGAAAACCCAGTTAACCAAAAAAGAGTCATCAATATTAATTTATTTAGTGCTGAAGTTCTGGAAGGCAGGTGATAGAAATAGAAAAAAATGGACCTGATTTTAGGGTATTGGAGCATATGGGGACTGGAGGAAAAATATATTCTTACCCTCAGTACAGCACATGGAATGATATTCATGATACACACAGAGATGACTCACTAAACTGCATGACCACAGCAGAAAATTAATGCTTAAACAGAATGTTCTGATGAAGGATCACATGCAGCTCCCACAAAGGGATGATGGAAATTACTCTATTTTATATATTTACTATGTGCTTTTCCTACAAGATGGTGAAAGCCATAGAGGCACAAAAATTAAGAGAGTGCCAGATGTCATAGTCTTCCGGAGCAATTGTTTCACTGAAAAGAACACTCTTAATAATAACTATGTACTCTGGATCTTAGACTGGTTTGGTGAAGCAGGGTTATTTTTACTTTTGTGTTTTTCCTGTGCAACACACTGTGCTCCCTATTAAAGACAAAAGAGAAAAGGAAAAGTGAAAAATGTGCAAAGATAAACAGCACAGTTGTGGCCTTAGTAGGAGCTGTTAATTCACTGCTGTTTTCCATTCTCTGCTCTGCTCACATGTTCCAGGTAATCTCACCCACTCCCAGAACCACAAATTTCACCTGCACAGTAATGTATTCGTTCATTCCAACTTTAACTTAAAAATTCACTGAGGAGGAGTTCCTGCCCTGGTGCAGTGGGTTAAGAATCTGACTGCAGCAGCTCAGATCACCGTGGAGGTGTGGGTTTGATTTCCAGGCACAGTGGGGTTAAAGGACCTGGAGTTGCTGCAGCTGCAGAGAAGGTCACAGCTTTGGCTCTGATTCATTCCCTGGTCAGGGAACTTCCATATGCTGTGGGTGCAGCCATTAAAAAAAAAAAAAAAAGGATTCAGTGAGCAAAAACAATATACTCGGTATTAATTTGTATGAGACTATGTAGGAGAACCAAACATCAATAGTCATAAATAAATATGTACATATTATGATAAGGGAAAATGTTCAGGTTTTGAGAAAATATCATTTAATAGTTAATTGATTCTTAAACTTTTTTGCTGACATATGGTAAATGCTCCCATATTTCTAATGATTGAATGATTGATTGAGGACTTGAATAGATTCTTCAATCTTATTTATTTTTTTGACTGCTAAAATTAGAGACTACTTGACTTGAATTATCTTAGTTTCTAGGAATTTTAATAAAAAGGCCTTATCAAAAACTACCAAATTATTATCAATAATTACCAAGTTATTCTTTCGCTTAAATATGTCACTTAGCAGACATACTCAGAATATATAGTTAATTTCCACATTCCTCTTTCAAAGCTTTTTTTCTTCTTTAATTGAGGTACAACATAAAGTACACACATCTTACACATATAGATCAGTGAACTTTTAACATAAAGACAGATACTGGTAGCAATGAGATCTTTAATAATATTTATATTTTATAATGTGTTAATTTTTGCACAATCCTGGTCTTGAAAATTTGGTGAATTCAATTTCTAAAAAGTTTCCGCATTTAACCTAATTGTCAAAGTGAGTTCTCATTTTCAAATCCTTTAGCCAAATCTAACTTATTTTCTTTCAGATCATTTCTGATTTTTTTTATTTCAAATCAATATTTTGGTTAACAATGTCTATGATAAACTAATTTTTTAAATTTTATTTATGAATTCTAATTCTAAGACAGATTGAAATAAGGAAAGGACCCTTGCTGTGAGTCTGTAGCCTGGATGAAATAACATACTTCTGCTTTAAAATTTCTTACCTACATTTTGGGATGTGCTTTCATAGGACTCGCTCTTGGGATCTCCATATTTTTTTAAAAACATCAAAGAGATGGACAAAAATAATGAAATCTGTTTTTAAGTCTGCTAGGGTTGCCAGATAAAACACAGAATGCCCAGTTAAATTTGAATTTCAGAAACTAATAATTTCTCAGTGTTTTAGTGTATCTGGAGCATTCTTTTTTACTAAAACATTTTTTTTTCATTATCTGAAATTCAGATTTAACTGGGTTTCCATATTTTTATTTGCTAAATGTGGCAACTCTGCTAGTTCAACTCTACATTATGTCTTACTATTAACAACTCAACACGCACCAAAATACTCTCTTGCTTTTTTCTTTTTTTTTTTAAGGCTCACGCCTGTGGCATATGGAAGTTTCCAGCCTAGGGATCAAATCAGAGCTGTAGCTGATAGGCTACACCACAGCCACAGCAATGCCAGATCTGAGCCTTGTCTATGATATACACCACAGCTCACAGAAATTCTGGGTACTTACCCACTGAGCAAGGCCAGGGATTGAACCTGCATCCTCATGGATACTAGTCGGGTTCATTACCACTGAGTCACAATGGAAACTCCCCAAATACTCTATTTTTAGTGCTTTGCCTTTCAGGGAAATGTGAATGATATTGGGAAAGACAAAAAGGGAAGTTTCCCTGATGCTAATATCTTGAACTGCTGCCTATTTGTTAGGTCTTCTAGGGGAATTTACACTCTAGGGAAAAGCACAATAATAAATAGAGGTAACAGAGGCATATCTTTAGTTTCTACAGTGAGACCAGGGCAATAGTGAAAGGGAAAGAGAAAAGAACTAACCATTTCTTCACAAGTTGTGTGTGACTTGGTTCTCAGGCAGATCGGTGTTAAGAAAGGATGCACAGGAGTTCCCGTCATGGTGCAGTGGTTAACGAATCCGACCAGGAGCCATGAGGTTGCGGGTTCGATCCCTGACCTTGCTTAGTGGGTTAATGATCCGGCGTTGCTGTGAGCAGTGTTGTAGGTCACAGATGCGGCTCGGATCCTGCGTTGCTGTGGCTGTGGCGTAGGCCGGAGGCTACAGCTCCGATTAGACCCCTAGCCTGGGAACCTCCACATGCCGCGGGTGAGGTGCTAAAATGACAAAAAGGCAAAAAAAAAAAAAAGATGCACATAAAAAGAGTTTCTGGAAATTAACTCCTTTAAGATTAGTATGCCTGTGCCCCCTTGCAAAGTTCTTAGGCACTTCTGAGTGTATGGTAATTCAGTTTAATGACTGCTCACCCAAAGTGTAGGGAGGTCTTCTCAGAGGAAGTGGCATTTAAACTGAGAAATGAAAGGTTAGTAGGAGTAAGTACAGGGAACAGGTGGTCTCTCAGATGCTCACAGAAACTCCACCCAGCAGATCTCATGAAAAATCATGTAAGTTAGAAAGCGGAAGGTGATAACTGAAGTTGAAATGTCCCAATGTCCTTATATTGTTCATGAGAAGGGTAAAGATATTTACTAACTTCAGAATTTGTTCAGTTAAATGTATTACAAATTGTAGGGTGACCATCACAAGGTAGTACCAAAGTGAATAAATTCCCATGTAGTAGAGAATAAAATGGCATGTGGAGGTATGTGGGGGGGGGGTTAGGGTAGGGAAGGATACATTAAATAAAAATTCAGTCTCAAATAAAGCATTAATGGAGACCCCCCAAAAAAAACAGCACTTAAAGTGGTAGAAATGAGTCACAAAATATTAGAAAGTACAAACCATGTCAATGGACCAAAGGTAAAAAGGAGCTTCTAATACTGAGTAAACAGAGGTCAAATAAACACACAAAAAAGCAAGTAAACAAACACCGAGCTACATGTTATTTACAAGAGACATGCTTAAAACATAAGGACACAGAGGTTAGTAGGTAAAACACAGAAAAAGATCAACCAAGGCAAATACAACTAAATCAAGGTTGGCATGTTTAAATCATTGTCAGGAAAAATAGACTTCAAGGCAAAACTTTCTGGAAGTGAAGAAGGTTATTGTAAATGTTAAAATGAGAAATTTATCAGGAAGAAACTTTAAATCTTTACATACTTTATAAAATAGATTCAAAATATAGAAAGGAAAAATAAGCCTTACAACGAGCTGACAAAAATCACCCTTTGTATCTGATACAGCTGAGCAAAACATCACTAAGGCTATAGAACACTTGAACACAATTAAGTACTTGAGCTAATATGCATATACTTTAAAAATGATTGGGTAGTTGGCTATGAAGGAAATCTAAAAAAATTTTAAGTGATTGGTATTATACAGACTATTTTCTTTGACTACCATGCGATTAATGCAGGTAAGTTATAAATTTATGTCAAAAAACTAACAATATACTTCCACACATCTGGAAAATAAAAAAAAAGTTCGATCTGTAGACTACAACAGACATCTCACTGGGAATTAGAAAAATTTAAAACTCGATGAAATTATGCCATTAAAAACATAAAGGATACAACTAAAGCACCACAGGAAAATTAATAGTTTAGTACACTTTTTAGGAAATGAAAGGTTAAAAATAAAGACAGTCAACACTGAACAGGTGAAAATAAGTAGTAGGGCATATGCAAAATATTTTTTAAAAGGGAAAAATATAAGAAATATGAAATGGAGAACAAAAATTAGAACAAGAAAAAATAGAAAATATTAAGATTTGTGAAGAAAAACATTAAGACATCAAGTACAGAATAAAGGCGGAAATAGTCACAGAATTTAAAAAAATATGCTTGTACTATTAAAACTATATACAACAAAATTAAAAACCTAGGGGAAATGGATAAACATAGAAAAAATAAAATGACAAAATTCATTCAAGGAAAGCATCACAAAACCTGTGAGCATCAAACAATTCATACGGAAGTTAAAGATTCTGTTTTTCCACAAACACCCTCACCTAGATGACTTCGTAGCTATTCCTATTTTCCCCAGGAACCGTTAATTACTTTGTAATATAAATTGCTACAGAATACAGAAAAATAGTGTGGCTCAGCTCATTTTTTTGAAGTTAGCGAAATTTTTTAAAATTCATTTTTTCTTTTCTTTTGAAATATCTTAAAATATACAGAAAATACATAAGTAGAAAGAACATTACCCTCCCCCAAACCCAAAAAATCTGAGAGTAAACCTCTGACATCATTCCCAGGTACTCCCAATAATTGGCTATCTCCTACAAGCAAGGACTTCTCCCTACATAACCACCTAACACCCACAACATCACAAACTACTACTTACTGTATATACCCGATTCAAGCTTCTACAAAATAGAGAAACAGAATTAAACACAACATATATAAACCCGATTATATAAAACCTTGTGCTCAGTAAATGACCCTTATTTTCACTAGTCTGTAAATTCACTGGGGGCTCTGGAGGTTGTTTCTTGGGCAGACACAACGGGAATCTGCCTGCATGCCCTGAAATCTTCGTACAACCTTGAATCCATCGCCAGGTGCTACACCCACACAGCACACTACATGCTCTTACACCACCGCTGCCTGCCCAGAGACGCTCACAAGGTTCTAGCCCAGGCCTCAGCTGGTCCCTGTGAGACTGTGAGTGTGAGTGTGGGCTGTAGGCGTGCCCACCTGGGGCCAGTTACTCTGATGGAGAACCACCTCCGCGGGGCCTGAGATCCTCGGGCAGGAGGAACTGTGCGCAGCTGTCAGCCTCCCGCCGGCCCACGGGCTCCACGCTCTGCGCATGCGCACAGGGCCAACGCGGGGGATAAAACAGGCTTCGAAGGAGCTGCCCTCTTGGGTTGCGGTGATCTTCGGAGAGCTGCTGGAGGAGCGGCTTCATCTTTATTGGGGGTTCTCTGTAAGTTCATGTTCACGCTTTATTTTTGGTCTTACTGCTCCAGAGGGTATTGTTTTACGTGGTGGTGTCTTCTTTGCATCTCCCCTCCCGCTGTTCTTTGAACCATCTTGACTTTGGTGGCGGGGTGGGGGGGGGGCGGATGCCGGCCCTCAGCCCGTGGTCTGTGGTGGGACCCCCCCTAAGCCCTGGGATCTCCTTGCCTCCTAATGAGGCGTCTGCTGCTCTGTTTGCTTGTGGCCGCTGGGTATCCCAGGCTTGAAAAATGCCATTTCCAGAGAGTCTATCCCCCAAGGTTGCTTCACTGATGTCTCATACTTTTTGGGGTGTATGTTGTATTCACTTCTGAAAGAAGACCAGTCAGAGTATGGAAGTACTCTTCCGGGCAAATTGAGTTTGAGTCCTCATTGTTGTAATATTACCCAACCCAAGTTCGCTCTGCTCGGTAGGACAGGCCAATAAATTTGCAGACAGGATGTTGGGTTGAGAGATAACCCCTTTAATCAGAAAACTAGCAGACCGAGAAGATGGCAGAGCAAGAAACCACCTTGTCTGTCCGCATTGGGGCTCCTTTAATACTGGGGAGGGGGAGGGGGACCAAACGTGACTCGCTGCCAGTTGTTGAGGGGAAGGGCTCACTCCAATGCTGACCCTCAGCTGAACAGGGCACTGAAGGTCGCTCGCTAATGGTTGCTGGCTTACAGTAATACTTGAAGACACATTAATAAACACCTTCTTAGCTTTGGGGGCTTAAAAAAAGTAAATGCAAACCCTTTGCGGGATATCAGCCAAACAATGTATGATTTTATTCCCCACTCTGTTTTGCCAGTTCCATCTCTATCTATCCTTCATCCTTTCAGCTGCTTGCAGACCGATTTTCATGTGCGTATGTAGGGTATCGCTTTTATTTGGCACACATTGCTCTGACCTACCCACCCCCAACTTAGGTCTTCGGAATTCTATTTTTATCAGTCAATAAAAGATTTAACTTAATGCTTTTTCGGTAGTAATTAAAAAAAAGTTTTGTGACTTGGTTTTTCCATGGTTAATAAACCTTAAGGTGTGTGTGTGTGTGTATATTTTACAGCTTTAATGAAGTATAAGATGTTACAAATCACGTGAAGTGCGCAATTTGACACTTGACAAATGTATATACCTGTGAAACCCTGTATATACCTGTGAAACCCTGTGAAACTTCTATAATCAAAATAATAAACATATCCATCACTCTTTAAAAGTTTCTGCCCCAATACACATCTGCTTGCTATCACTGTAGATTAGTTGGCATTTTCTAGCATTTTATATAAATGGAATACTGTATTTCTCTCAGCTTTCTTTTGACAGTAATTTTTGAGATCCCTGTATGTTGCAGTGTGATTCGCTACTTTGTTCATTTTTATCAGTAATTCGTATTGTGTGACATAGTCATTGTATGGTTCCATTGTTCACTTCAAGAACAAACTATGGTCATTCAAATTTGGGTGTTTTTCAGACACTTTCAAAAATGAGTGAAATGAGCTTGACACTTTAAGGGAAAACAGCTCATGGTATTAAATTGAAGCTTTAAGGTCAAAATTGCAAAGTTGGAAAACGTGTGCCTGTGGCTGTAAGCTTGATGGCTTTCTAATACTTGAGTTGTCTAAGGTTGGTGATGTTAATTTGACTTTGAGATGCTAGGTAATGTGCTATGTCAATATATGGAAGTTCTTTAACTCTGAACAAATATTTTCAAATGAACAAAAATCTTCAAATGAATCAATGTATCTTAAGTCATGTTTAAAAATTCCTTTCAAAAATGCGTAATATTTGCTTTTCAGCCTTTGGGCTAAGATCACGTGGAAAATGCATAATCAAAGGATTTTGAGCTAACAGCACAAAAAGTTCACTTATGTGGTCTAGCATTCCTTTTTGTAAGTAATTTCTAAGAAACATTTATAGGGGTGTTGTGAATAGCAGGACGAGTATCCTCAGTTATATGAAAAAGCTATTAAACTGCTCCTCCCTTTTCTAACTACATTATCTGTGTGTGGCCAGTATCATGGTTTACCCAGAACCTGTTGAAACATAAAACACAGAAGTGGCTATTCTTTATCAAGAAGACATAAAATTTTCATAAAACTAAAGCCATTTTGCTCTTCTCACTAAATTTCTTGGTTCTGAAAAACTCAACATATTAATGTTTAATGGGTTTATTTGAAAGTGAATTGCTACTTAAAGTTATTTCTGATATGGTAAGTGTTGACAGAAGCTACATGAAACAAATGCACTTTGGGGTTTGTCCTAGTTTGAGCTGCTGTAACAAAATACCTTAAACTGGATGACCTATAAGCAATAGAAATCTACTTCTCACAGTTGTGGCAGTCAAGGTGCTAGGAGATCTGCTGTCCGGTGAAAGCAAGCTTGCTTCCTGGACTACAGATGATTGTCTTCATTGTGTTCTCACACAGCAGAGAGGTTTTCTTGTGACTTATCACTAATCAGTGAAGAACTAATTACATTCATGAGGGCCCAATCCTCATAACATCTTAACCTTTCACATTGGGAGGTAGAGTTTCAACATGAATTTTGGGGGAGGGAACATAAAACCTCAGTCAATAACAGGGTCCTCATTAACCTTTTTATATAAAAGGGTCCAGAGGCCAAATATTTGAGAAGCACTGGTTTAATGGAAACTTTTGGTGCTAGAGGAAGAGGAGTTGGAGGTGGCTACTACTAGAGACTGCTAAATTAGAGGGAAGTTGCTCTGGTAAGTAGTGGTCAGGGACTGCTTTACCTGGGAGGAAGAAGTTCTGGTCGAATACGTGGAAACAAGGGAGCAAGCTGTGCTCCAGGAAAAGTAAGTTCAAAATCCAGGGGCAAAAAGTTCAAGGAATGGCAAGACACTGTATCAACAGTGTGATGAGTGTAATGGGAATAAGAGAAAACAGCGGGATCCTAGTGGCAGTGTTAGCAGTTAGATCTCGTATGGCAAGGCCTTTATAAGCCCATGTGATGGTTTTAGTTTTTCGTTGAGTTAAATGAAGAGCTGCAGAGTTTGAGTACGGTAGTGCCTGTTGTGTCTTGTATTTTAAATCTAGTTCCAATGCTGAAAGTAGTCACAAATGGGAGTAGAGTGGGGTTAAGAAGGAAGATAAGTGGGGAACTATTCCACCTGGCAGGAGGGGTGGTTTGGACTATGGTTGAAGCGGCAGGGATGAGAGAAAGTACTGGGGTTTTTATGTGCTCTAAAGGTGAACATAGTAGGATTTCCTGGTGAATTGTGGGTAGGATGAAAAAGTGGAATCAAGGATGATTGAAGGTACTTGGCCTAAGCAAATCTTTTATGTGTTGGATAATATTGATATTTATCGATTTCAACTTTGTTACAGCTTTTTTTGTCTGTGATTTTTAAAATTTTTTTCTTTGGTAGCCTCTAGGTTTTGTCTCTTGAAGAAAGCTGTAAGGTAAGATGAGAATTTTTCTCCTAATTCTTTGAGATGGTTTTAAAAAAAAGTTCTTATCTGCCTGGGATTTGTTTTCACTTTCAGTAAAGGACTTGCCTAATCTCTGCACTACTGATATTTTAAGATGGATAATTTTTTTTTTTTGTGGGAGGCTTTTCTGTACGTTGTAGGATATTTAGCAGCATCTCTGGCATATACTTATGTAATACGTAAGTGCAAACCCCTGCCCCCACCCTGGTCTAGTTATAACAAAAGAATATAGTTCTGGACATTCCCAAATGTTCCCCCTGGTTAAGGAACTACTTCAATAAAGAATGCTAAAAAGTTGAAGCCCTGATTTTGAAATAGGCAAGTTAAAAAGTACTCTATGCTGTATTTTTACTTTTTGCTCTTTTTGTCTTTTTAGAGCTGCGCCTGAGGCATATGGGAGGTTCCCAGGCTAGGGGTCCAATTGGAGCTGTAGCTGCCGGCCTACACCACAGCCACAGCAGTGCGGGATCCGAGCCACGTCTGTGACCTACACCACAGCTCACAGCAGTGCCGGATCCTTAACCCACTGATCGAGGCCAAGGATCGAACCCGCATCCTCATGGATGCTAGTCGGGTCCACTAACTGCTGAGCCATGACGGGAATTCCAAAAAGTACTCTATGCTGTTTTATTTCTGCTGCATCAATATCGTTAAAGATCTGAATCTAGAAACCATTTTGAATATATGGAGAATAAAGGAGGAAAACCTGGGCACAGATGATTAACTCAAGTAAGTTGTTTGGAATAAGGTAACCTTGCCAGAATACTAATCAGAGTTGAACTGGAATTACCTTAAGTTTTGAAAAGAAGAATAAGCTGACTTTATCCTATAAGAGTGCTTATTTGTTTTGTTTGTAGTTTTGGATTTGTATTTTTCACTTCTTGTCTATGATGATGTGGGTTAGTTGGAAAAACAGAATGAAACAGTGGGAGTAATAGCTGTAGAGAACTGGACTTAAAACACATTCAAGCTCCTCAATTTCCTTTATTTTCAGTTTTTATGATCTGAAAAATGAATCTTATTTCAAAGATTAATAAAGGTTTTGAGTACATCAGTTTAACTTATTTTAGAAGTACTGTAAGGAGCTCTTAAGGAAAGAAACTGAAAATTTCTGTTATGTAAGTTCTGAACTTGTAAACTTTCTGTGTAAGGGGGAAGGGGGAGGAAGTGGGATGGACTGGGAATTGGGGGTTAATAGATGCAAACTATTGCCTTAGGAGTGGATAAGCAATGAGATCCTGCTGTATAGCACTGGGAAATATATCTAGGCACTTATGATGGAGCATGATAACGTGAGAAAAAAATGTATATATGTGTGACTGGGTCACCTTGCTGTACAGTGGAAAACGGACAGAACACTATAAACCAGCTATAATGGAAAAAATGATTAAAAAATGTACAAATGTGGCTCAACTTTTGTTTTTGGGACCCCCCCCCACTGTTCTGGACTTAATAGAATTCATAAAAGATAAATCTTGAGTGATGTCATCTATAATTGAGTGATGTCATCTATAATATGCATTTTTATAGAATAGGGGAATTTCAGTATAGGAAGGTCTTCGTATATCAATTTTAATAGTATTTATAGATTGTGTTTTGCAAACCTTGGGAACTGTGATGCTGTGAGTTTGATATATTCAGGAGTTTGAACTTTGAATTTTTAAAAATGAATATGATATATTAAACTTAAAGCAGTAATGAGCACTAATTTTGTCAGATTGTTATGCTTCTACTGTGTTTTTGTTTGAATCTATCTGTATCTGATCATGTGTAGCATAGAACTAATACATATGTCTGAGCCTCGTTTTTTTCCAATATTATGTTGTCAAACAGAATAATAAGGCAAACTATGATAGTTGCTGTTAAGACTGTGTTCATCAGAATGGTTTTATTCTCATTTACTGGCTTCATAATTAAACTGTATAAACTTAGGTTATTAGAACATCATTTATGAATCTGATTTCTAGATGTTTTATGTTTTCTATTTACTTTTTGTACCTTGTATTATCAAGAAGGATTTCTACTACAAAGAAAAAGATTTGGGCAAACTTAATCCTCTCATTTTACAGATTTAGAATTCTAAGAAATAACAGTTCCACAAATTTCATACTCTTGAGTCTCAAGTAAAACTCAAGTTTCCTGATGTCCTAACCTCATGGACACAGTAAGTACTTTCTGTGAATACAGTAGTATTTCAAGCAATGTATGAGTAGAGTTTTTAGATCTAGAATATCTTGATTGAAATAAATGTTCTACTTGTCTGTTGTAGGAAATAATTGGTTTGGCATTGAATTTCTTGTGTTTTTTTCCCCCTAATTTTCTCTGAATTGTTATAGTTTGATCCTCAGATATTCAGGGTAGGAGCTTTACCCATGACCCAGAGGACCTTCTTCATGACCCTATTGAGCAGTCATTGGAGAGGCAGGGGAAGGAGGCTGATTGACAGTCACAAAATAGGTTATTCTATCAGATTAATCCTTTCCATAGTGAGCCAGTGGGACCTAGAAATTTGCTTTTTATGTGCCATTTCTGAGATCCTCATCCACATGCCTCTTCAGACTTGTTTTATAACAAATCCTCTAGTCTTGTTCCTTCAGGTTACTATTCATCCTGAAGAAAGTATTAGCTATTACTTACTAAAGTGCGTAGACTATTACCTGAAGTAGTTCCTTCTTCAGGCATAGTAGATGTACTGGTAGGCCTATCCACGATGAATATTTCCTTTAGTTTCTTGGGCAAGGCCTCCCCTGGATTGGGATGCAGTGCATCAGCAGTCTATTCCTGGAACTTACTGGCATTAGGTGAGAGCACGTGCAAACCAGGCTCCTATTGTAGTATTGTATTTTTTTCCCCTTTCCTTTGTGAAACTCCCCATGATACCATTTGCATTGTTTGAGAAGTGATAACAGTGTGGAGGAGTAACCTTCTGGTAGTTTGAGTAACCAAATCATGCAACTTCCTTCTGCCTTTGCAGTTTCTTTGGTTTATTTTTTCTTACACTGTTTCATTTAATAGACGAGACCTTCTGGCTACATCTGCTTTTTATACCTAAGAGTGGTTTGTGAAAGGTGATTTTTTTTTTTTTTTTCCTATTTACTGTTCGGGTCAGTGCCGGCAGAATACTCTTGGTATAATCAAACACAGGATTCTTAACAGTACCTGGTATTCCCTTAATCTAAGGTGTTTTAGGTCTATAAGCTGACTAAAGTCTGGGAATTGGTAAAGACCTATGCCTTTAAATAATGGTGGTTTAAGAAAGTTTTTTCCCCGCCCTGAAGTCTTTTGGTTTATTCTAATGAGAGTCTTTAGTGTGTTGTCCATTATTTTTTATTCTTAAAAATTCCGGCATCAAGTGAGCATAGCCTCAGATCTGTGTAGGTCAAACCATGCTGATTATCACACAAAATTATCCAGGAGGAAATAAAGACCATACTCAGTACTCAGCTGACCTTAAATCTTACCTATTTGTCTAACTTTCCAGTGGCCTGTTTGACTTTGTGGACTTGGATTTTAAGTCTTAGGGCTTCTGTGAAGTTATTTTATCCCTGAGATAACGCTGATACCTACCCTTTTCTTAGTGTTTTTGGAGTTGAAAAATTTGAGAGAATACCCATTTATCTTTACTTTGCATCAAATTTTTTTTGGAATCTTGTGTGTGTGTGTGTAGTTATTCCTAATTTCAGTTTTCAGTTGTTGCAGCTCTTCTCCCCTCCCTCCTCCTTTGGTCTTTTTAGGGCTGTACCTGCAGCATATGGAAGTTCCCAGGCTCTAGGGGTCAAATCTGAGCTGCAGCTGCTGGCCTGTGCAACAGCCATAGCAATGCCAGATCTGAGTTGTGTCTGTGACTTAGATTGCAGCTCACAGCAATGCTGGATGCTTAAGCCTCTGAGCAGGGCCAGGGATTGAACCCAAGTCCTCATGGATACTAGTTGGGTTCGTTACTGCTGACCCTAATCAGGAACTCCAATTGTTGCATCTTAATGACTATTTAGTCATTTTAAAAATGCATTATTCTCTTTGGGCTTTTTAAATTTATTTTGGCCACACCCGTGGCATGTGAACATTCCTGGGCCAGGGATCTAACCTGTGCCACAGCAGTGAAAACTTTGGATCCTTAATATGCTGAGCCACCAGGGAACACCCTCTTTTGGCCTTTTTAGAAACAGGAATTAGACTTTTGAAAAATTTTTTGCTGTTTCCTTCAGTGTGTTTATTTCTAAGGAAAGTATTTCCTTGGTTTCTTTTAAGTGGTTCCCTCATTGCTTGGCTTCAGTGTTTTTCCTTCTCATTCTCATAGAAATTAATACTTGTTGACTGTTCACTCAAGAGTCAAGTAGGAGTTGAGCCATATCCTATCACAATGGATGCTGGTTCTTACCAGAATTTGGGGGCTATTTTGTACTTCTTAAATATTTGCCTGACAGGCTTTAGAATCCAACAATTGAGAGAAAATTAACTGGAGCCGGAGCCGTAGTTATAATAGAGAGCTTTGCCTCTGTGCTAAAACTTCATTTTCCTCTTCCCCTCTCTCCACACTTTTTGTGGGTAGACATGCCAGTGACAAGGTCTCGATGTACCTAACCTGCCTCTGAGTCTCCGTGCCTGGCCTTCCTTACTGGTGTCCAGGACTTGCTATATTACCTCAGAGAATCCTAGAATTGTATAACGATGCTGATAGTTTCCATATATTGCTTACTGACAGAGTGGGGAGTGTAAACGGTGAGTTCTCTGTTGGTTCACCATCCACCCTTGCTTCTAGCACTCACACCTTTGAATTACGGGTTGTTGGAAGAAGTCTACATGTGGGAAAATAGTTTTCTTACAGGAGGGGGAGGAATTCTCCAGTAAATTTTATTTGGCTTCCTTCTGTTAGAACCGTTTGAGTCTAATCTAGTAGAAATGTGGCCTCTGAAAAATACTGCTTTTTTTCCTGTTTTCCAGTGCATAGATTTTTTTCCCTATTTTTGTGTTCCCTGGTTTGTTTAAACAGAATTTAAATGTGTGGAAGGCAGTGAACAGGTACATACGTCTTATCTCATCATCATCTTGTCCAGTCCATATAATTTTTACCAACACGTTCAGTTTGATAAAGGCATTAGAATTTAAGGTTTAAATTTCCATACAATATAAGGCTAATAACTCAATTGACAGCTGTCTATCCAGAAGCTAATTAGTATTTATTTGCTTTTTAGAAAATGGATTCTACATGTGTTGCCAACATTGTTAGATGTGGATCTGACAATATCACATATAGAATGTCTTCCCAAGGACGTTCTAGTGAAATTTCAAGGCAGAAATAATATTGAATGTGAGTTTGACTACCACATATTGCCGAGGGAAGTACAGCATATTCCAGAAGTAAAAAATAATGTGGACATGGATGAATTTTGTTTGGTAGAAGAGTATTAAGAGAATGGCAGAGAGAAAGAGTTTTGGAAAAGAAATGAACTCTATACTATGCTTCTGGTAGATCGTGGAGAAGAACTAAGAGTTGACAGTACACAGGTTGCTTCAGGCTGTGACAATTTGAGCTGCCACCACGGGTAACATTTGGAATTTTCTCTAACATACTACCAACTGGGGAAAAATGGTCTGCTATGGTTTTGAATTAATTCAAGTCATTAGCAGGACTACAGGTGAAAGGTTATGTACAAGATGTTTTGCCTCCTCAAATGGTTCTTCTTGAAGTGCCAAAAGTCCTATCCCAGGTTCTTGAATTACAACTAGGCTTATTGATGGGGATTCATTTCGTCTTATTGTGGAAGTGGTAAAAGAATTCCTTAAACAAATGTCAGATTCATTACAACATAAAAGACATGAATTTGAATACTTGATCCAGAACATGTTGAGTATAAAATAGTTTGCAACAGTCTTTATCAGTAGGCAGTATTGAAAGTGTAAAAGTATAATCTGCATTGAGCCCAGGTAAACTTTATTGCCATTTAATTAAATGGATTCCAGAATTAGGAAACGTGACAGTGTGTACGACTTTGCATTATATTAGTAGTCAAAGTAGTCCCACTTGTGATAATTTTGGACTACCGTGTTGCCAAAAGGAGAAATGGACAGTGGCATAGAGGAATTCTTCAGCAGCTCATGCCCGGTAATCAAGTGAACATTTTGGTTTATGGATTATGGTAATAGTGAGGCTATACCCTCAATTGATGTAAAGAAACTTAAACAGGATTTTATTTTAATACCATTATTTTCATTTCCATGTTCTGACATATTTACATAGTCCAGACAGGCAAGAAAATTTCAACTGAGTATATTTAAACAAGCCTTGTTAGGACAAATAGTATATGCACACTTTGATTGGCTCAATAAAGATGAGAATGTATATTATATAACATTAAAAACTCAAGAGTCGACAGTTAATTCTAAGTGTCTGCTGAAGACTGTAGGCACACAAGTACTTTGTCCAGTGTCTGATTCAAAAATCTGTAATGCGTTGGGGGAGGACTAATGCTTCTGATGTAAACAGCTTTGCAGTTGAGTTTTATTGGAAATAACAATAGACTCTCTAAAAGACACTTTGAAAGTAGATTTTCTTACTAAACCTGTAGAAATGGAGATAGAGGCTCCCTACTTAGGTTTCGTGACGTATGTATTAAGCCCATCAAATTTATGGGTATGTACTAATGAACATCAGAATGAATTTCAAGATAGAAAAATCTAAATTTTATTACTTATGTGTAAACGATGAATCCAGAAACTGGATTCTTCTGTTGTGGTAGATATAGCAAGGACAGACACTTTTATAGAGCTGTCATCACTGAAGTTAATGATTGTAAAAATAATGTTCGTTTTTTGGATTATGGAAATACTGATTCCATGATTCTTTTTTTTGATATAAAAATTTTACTTCAAGTTCTTAGAGTTGCCTGCCTTAGCTATGTGCCATACACTTGCACATATATATCCTGTCAGAGGTTTATGGGTGAAGACAGCAATTATTTTAAAATTGTCCCAAACAAGCTACAAGCTGGATACACAGAATATTGGAAAGCAGAACAAGAATGTTGTTCAAAATCTGTAAGTGAATATTCAGTGTTAAAATCTAAAAGTTAATGTTAAAATCATATCTGCCCTTTAGAAGGATCTAGATCTAAACAGTACCATTGAAATAAGCTAAAAGAAAGTAACTTGTCTGCGATAAATCTGAGAAAGCAATGGCTCAGAACTTTGAAAAACCCTTTTGCTTTGTCTGTGGAAGCTGAGTCACCATGGTTTTGTAAAGAATACGTGTTTAAACCAGGAACAGTCCTTGAAGTTCAGTGTTCTTATTATGGCCCAGGTGACTTTTCACGCCAGCTCCGATGCAAGTTAGAAGACTTAAAATTACTAATGGAACAACCTCAGAATTATTACAGTATTCATTCTGATCCTTATCAAATTGGGCAGGTTGCTTGTGTTAAGTATTCTAAAGATGGGAAGTGGTATAGATGTGCCATTTTGACTTAAGTATCAAAAAAAAGAATTTGACGTAGTATTAATTATGGTTACCAGAGAAGAGTTTATTTTTTTTTTAATTTTCTGTTATAGCTGGCTTACAGATTTCCATTGGTTTTCCAACTGTACAGTTACACATACATATATAGACTCATGACAAGTGATCAGACATAGTTCCTGGTGCTATAAGCAGAATCTCCTTGCTTTTCCATCCCAAAGGCAATAGATTACACCTGTTAACCCCAGACTCCCATACCATACCATCCCACTTCCTCCCCCACCTCTTGGAAACCACAAGTCTGTTCAAGTCCATGATTTTCTTTTCTGTAGAAAGAATCATTTGTGCAGTCTATTAAATTCCAGATATAAGTGATACCATATGGTCTTTGTCTTTCTCCTTCTGACATACTTCGCTCATTATGAGGGTCTCTAATTCCATCCATGTTGCTGCAAATGGCATTATTTTCTTTTTTATGGCTCAGTAGTATTCCATTATGTATATATACCACATCTTCCTAATCCAATCACCTGTCGATGGACATTTGGGTTGTTGCCACATTGGCAATTGTAAATAGTGCTGCAATGAAACATGCATGTGCAAGTGTCTTTTTCAAGGAAAGTTTTGTCAGGATATATGCCCAAGAGTGGGATTGCTGGATCATACGGTATTTCTGTGTATAGTTTTCTAAGGTATCTCATGGTAGTTTGACTTGCATTTCTCTAATCAGTGATGTTGAGCATTTTTTCATGTGCTTGTTGGCCATCTGCATCTCTTCTTTGGAGAAATGTCTATTCGGGTCCTTTGCCCATTTTGCAATTGGGTTGTTGGCTTTTTTGCTGTTGTATAAGTTGTTTATATATCTTGGAGATTAAGCCCTTGTCAGTTGCATCATTTTACACTATTTTCTCCCATTCTGTGAGTTGACTTTTAGTTTTCTTTTTGGTTTCCTGTGCTGCGTGAAAGCTTGTCAGCTTGATTAGGTCCCATTTGTTTATCTTTGCTTTTATTTCTGTTGTTTCGGGAGACTAACCTGAGAAAACATTTGTAAGGTTGATGTCAGAGAATGTTTTGCCAATGTTTTCTTCCAGGAGTTTAATGGTGTCTTGTCTTATATTTAAATCTTTAAGCCGTTTTGAGTTTATTTTTGTGCATGGTGAGAGTGTGTTGTAGTTTCATTGATTTGCATGCAGCTGACCAGGTTTCCTAGCAATACTTACTGAAAAGACTTTTTCTCATTTTATGTTCTTGCCTCCTTTGCCAAAGATTAATTGACTGTAGGTGTCTGGGTTTATTTCTGGGTTCTCTATCCTGTTCCATTGGTCTGTATGTCTGTTTTGGTACCTGTACCACACTATCTTGATTACTGTGGCCCTGTAATATTGCCTGAAGTCTGGGAGAATTATCTCTCCTGCTTGGTTTTTGTTCCTCAGAATTGCTTTGGTGATTCTAGGTCTTTTTGGTTCCACATAAGTTTCTGGATTGTTCTAGTTGTGTGAAGAATGTCATAGGTAATTTGATAGGGATTGCACTGAATTTGTAGATTGCTTTGGGTAGTGTGGCCATTTTTACAACATTAATTTTTCTGGCCCATGAGCATGGAATATCTTTCCATTCCTTGGTATCTTTGATTTCCTTGATTAATGTTTTGTAGTTCTCTGCATATGTCTTTCACCTCTTTGGTCAGGTTTATTCCCAGGTATTTGATTTTTTTGGGGTGCTATTTTAAAAGATAAAGTATTTTGGTATTCTTTTTCTAATATTTCATTGTTCGTATACAGAAATACGATTGATTTCTTAATGTTAACCTTATATCCTGTTACTTTGCTGAATTTGTTGATGAGTTCAAGTAATTTTGGGGTTGAGTCCTTGGGGTTTTGTACATATAGTATGTCATCTGCATACATGAGTTTTACCTCTTCACTTCCTATTTGGATGCTTTTTATTTCTTTTGTTTGTCTGATTGCTGTAGCTAGGACTTCCAATACTATGTTGAATAACAGTGGTGAGAGTGGGCATCCTTGTCTTGGTCCAGATTTTAGTGGGGAGGCTTTCAGCTTTTCTCCATTGAGTATTATATTTGCTGTGGGTTTGTCGTAAATGACTTTGGGCTTCCTGTGTGGCTCACAACATAACTACTCGGTGTTACTTCTACCAGGAAAGAGTTTTAATTACAGAACTTTGTGCTATTAACCTATGTTTTCCTTTTTTTGGGAGGCCAGCCCTCAGATGTAGTCTCAACCGTTAAGTTGAACCTATTAGTTGTAGATTATTAAGCTGGACAGGAGAAGCATGCAGGGACTTTGGGAATTTCATTTCTTCATCCAGAGGGTTATTGACTTGGGTCATCTATGCCTTAGTTTTTGTACATCCAGACTGCTTATGTAATTTAGTGGATTTGCAATCTCCATTTACTAGTGTGAAAGAATTTATTAATCATGACTCTGAACAGTACAGGACATTATCAAAGCCATTCCCATCTTCAGTTAGTCTTTACAGTTACTGTTATTCTTCCTTCAGTATAAAAATTGGAAGTGAGGAAGAAATACATATATATATATATCACATATATAGTCCCAAAGTTTTATTGCCAACTTAGTAGAAATAATAGACCTAGAGATGATAGAAACCAAAATCACAGATTAGTAACCTCAGTAATTTCCCCAAATATGATTTTAGTAAAATGAAATTGTGCATATCTAAGTATGTAAAGGATGGCCTCTCTTACAGAGCTTTAGCATTGCCAACAGATTCATAATCTGACTTTCTGGTAAATTCTGTGGACTTTGAAAATAAGCAGTTAATACAAAAATGTATGTTAAGGGCAATTTCAGATGAGTTTCTAGAACTGCTTTTTACACCTATGCAAGCTATTAAATGTTTTTTGTCAGGTCTTAGAGATGTAGATATTCCAGCAGAAATCAATAGCTGGTTTGAAGATAATTGCTTGGGAAAACTATTAAGGGCCACAATACTGTTGAGGGATCTAGATGGCTAGCTTGGTATAGAATTGTATGATGGCTATCAACATATAAATCAGAAAATTAAAATGTTGCTCCATGCTTATGGGGAAAAAAACATTGTGATCAAGCACATTGTGTGGAAAAGGGTCATAAAACAAATGAGAAAAGAGACTTGCTGTTTTCCTTGAAAGGCAAAATAGAAAATAGCTATCACCATAATATGATAAACAAAACTAGTCTAGTAACATATTCTGAAAGCAGGGTAGATCAGTTAATGAATCCCAAAAGTGTATATGCCAGGCTTTTGAAACCATCAGTTGGTTTTAAAATTGAGTCTGTGTCAGAAAACAAAGTATAAATCTTTGAATGATGGACTTGAAGGTGTAAAATTGTCCCTCGGTCTGCACATATTCTTGATGAAAATGATACGGGCCAGCAATCAGTCAGGGTTGTATCACAGTCTTTTACCAGAGAATTAAATCGGGCAGCCTCACAAAACCCAGCTAACATTGCTAGACAGCAGATGAAAGACCTTCCTCAACTCAAAATTTACTTGAATGCCAAAGGATATATTTCTAATATCAGTAATCCAGAAATTTACATATTCAGCTTGCTGAGAATGAAAACGTAATCACCAGACTTGCCAATGCTCTAAATGAAAGAAGAAACAATATAGTGAAAGAGAATCAGTTAAACCTATGGTGGGAGATCTTGTAGTAGCAGAATACTCTGACAGTGTCATTTACAGAGCTGTTGTTAAAATTTTGCCAGGAAATTCTTCTGAAGTGGAATTTATTGACTATGGTAACACTGAAGTAGTAATCGCATCTAAAATTTATGAAATTCAGGAGGAATTCCTAACTATTCCTCAGCTAGGAGCCTATTCCTCAGCTAGGAGTCCATTCTTTCCTTAGTGGAGTAAAATGGAATGAGCCTGATGAAGTATGGGATGGTGAAACAATTATTTTGCTTTAAGAGTAAGAAACAAAGTTTCTTGTGAGTTTTTGAAAAAGCTTGAGCAGAAATGGGAAGTTAATATAATTTGTGATGAAAAATGTGTCGTTAATGAATTACTGAAAGGGACAGCATGTTCAAAACTACAGAAAACAGTGTTGGAGATGCCTCAGGTTATAGCTGAAAAGGTGTGCGCTGTTAGTGAAATGAAGAAAGGACGATCAAATGAATATGAAGGTTCTGTGATCTTTCAGCCATCCTATCACCAGTTGGTTAATATTCCTTTCAAAAAGTTAAAACCTGGACAACTTGAAAAGGCTGAAATACTGTATGTTTCAAAAAGTGGGATATTTTATGTGAATTTATCTAAAAATAAGACTTTATCCGATTTAGCAGTATTAATTACTAAAGCCAAAAAAGTTTTATCAGTGGAAGATACTGAAAAGGGCTGAGGAATGCTTGGTAAAATCTAAAAAATACTTTTGAAGTGGTATTGCTCAAAAGTAGAAAAAAGTATTGATGAGAAGGTGCTTGTTTTTTTAGTAGATGAAATAGTGCCTTTGTGTAATACCAGGGTGCTTAATGATGAAATATATATTCCAAGACAAGCCATGGCTTGTAAATGGATTTGGTCTGAAAATTTTAGAAACATGCCATTTGAGTCCATTGTGTGTTTATTTGCTCATTTGGAAAGAAACATCCTTTCATTGAAATATTTAGACTCTGCCTGGGAAGCAGAAATTTTGATGGCTTGTTACTTTTGGAATATTTGAATCCGAATACAGTTCATGTTGAAGAAACCAGATACCAATCTTCAGGAATTATTTTCAAAATTGAATCTAAGACCTCTGTGTCATCGTGTACAATAAGATCATTTACTTGTGCACAACTCCAAAATGGTAGGCAATACTCTGGTACTGCCACTGCTGTTTCTGATCCATCAGACCTCTGTGCTTAGTTAGAAGATTTCTTTGACACATGAAATCTCTTTATGTTGCTTTCTGATCTACCAGAGAACTTAAAAACAGTGCCTCGAGCATGTAATCCCTGGTTCTGGTTGTTTGTTCAAATATGAATTGTAAGATCAATGGAATAGAGTAGAAATTTCTGAAATCTCTGATAGGTTTGTACTTCTTGTATTGATTGACTACGGATTTTTTTGTTCACCTACCTTATTCAGATGTAAAAAATCTTAGTAGTTCCTGAGAAACTTTTGAATTTGCCAAGACAGATTTATCCTTGTAGCTTATATAGTATCTTACCTGCTAAAGGGAAACATTGGAATGAAGAAGGCAAAAGTGTTTTTTCAATATTTCCTGAATAAACCAGGCTTAGTTTTTCAGCCAAGGTAATACAATTTTGAAACAAAACTGAAGGTAGGTATCATTCGTGAGAAAAACAATTTGGCTGATAGATTATTTGCATCTGGTCCTGCAATTTATTCTGAAGATTCGGATCATCTCAATGCATTTAGTACTACTGGATCTTCTGAAATCCAATATAAAATAAAGAATAAGCCTATTTGTCGATTGTTAGATCAAAATTACAAAGTAGAAAATATAAATTGCACATGCACTGAGAAGCATAAACTAAAATAGAGAACTGTAAAGAGAAAAAGTGTCTATGAGAATCTCTTAAGGAAAAGCCATATTAGTAAAAGATTACATTCTAGAAATTTAACACTGAGAAAGAAGGTTGGTAGTGGAACACATAATCCCCAAAGTATCATTACACTTGATACATGTTCAGCAGCTTCATTTTGGGAACCATCCAGTGGTTTGAAGAATAACATCAACTGCATTGAAAACATTTTTGAAAAACTGCTAACTGAAGGAATGCAGGAAAACACAGTGGATATAAGAGCAGAAAAAGCATTGCCTGTTAATGAAAAAATTGTATCAACATGTGAAAGGTAAGTATCCATTTTTTAAAAGGATGCTATTTTGTAGATCCTATTTTGATTCTTCACAAGTTGATTTACTAAAATTAAAATCGAAAATATCCTGCAAGATTTTACTTAAGAGATTGAACAAAGGGGAGTTCCCGTCATGGTTCAGCGGTTAACAAACCCGACTAGCGTCCATGAGGACGAGGGTTCGATCCCTGGCCTTGCTCAGTGGGTTGAAAATCTGGCATTGCGTGAGCTGCGGGTTAGGTCACAGACGTGGCTTGGATCCTGTATTGCTGTGGCTGTAGTGTAGGCTGGTGGCTACAGTTCTGCTTTGATCTCTAGCCTGGGAACTTCCATATGCCGTGGGTGTGGCCCTAAAAAGACAAGACCAAAAAAAGAGTAAATGGATAACTACAAGTGATTGAATTATAAAATGATGTGTAATTATCTTTGTCTTTTTTTGAGTGGTGACCTTTGAGAATGTAATGAGTAGAGGACTTGAACCACATGTACATGCATATATGCATGACACTTTACAAATAATTCTAGGGGTTTCATAAAACTCCCGAAGGATGATAGATCTCAGGTTGATCTTGCTATTGGCGCTTCTGGGCTCAGTTTTCTATTGTGTTCCTTATCGGATGAAATGTATCCTTAGGTTTTTTGAGTGTGCTTCTCAGCACATTGCTAATGCCGTTAAACTTATAGAATAAACTAACTCCAGCATATTTCATCTTAAAACTTTGACATCAAGCTGATTCTAACTAATGTTAATATTTTGTTAGAATATTTTCTGATTTTGCTTATGCATGTTACATTTCATTTTCTGTATGTAGAAGGATTTTATTGGCTATAAAGAATGTTCCCTGCTTAATGAATATTTGTTCTGACTGTAAATTTGTATATTATTTCATATTATACTGGTATCATTAACAGGTTAGGCTATTTTTTTTTTTTTTTTAGTGAATGGAGACCTTGTTTTTATTAATGTATTTTAGAAAGTATTGAAATTCATATTAGATGTTTCATAGTGAATGGATAAATGCTCTAAAGTTGCTTTTTCCTTTGTTTTGAATCTTTCAGCATAGTAGCAGTTACGGTAGAGTGCGTATTTAGTGTGTTCCAGGTACTATGCAGAGTTTTATATGTATCTTATTTAAAGCTTACCACAACTCCATAAAGTAGGTTGATAACTCAAATTTAAAATAGTCTAATAACTACTATCCTACTGCCTTGCCTGAATTCAAAACCACTTTAGAGAGAGAGAGAAGGGTAATTGATGAGCAGCATACTATATTAAAAAAAAACAAAAACAAAAAACAGCATTGATGAATCTGGCTTACATCCATGGGTAAATGGATTTATCAGTACTGAATCAGTAATTTAAACTTAACACAGGCACAGAAGAGAGTTTCTCTACATGGCGGATTTCCCGTGTAAAACTTACAGCTTGTGGTAGTTATTGCTATAAAAGGGAGCTAGGAGGAAGATCCTCATAATCTAACATAAATCTTGTAAACAGACCAGTCAGATCGCTTCTACTCCTGGCATGTAAGGGCTGTAAGAGACCAGAGGAATGCTACATTAAGGTGCCTCAAACATGACTACTTCCACATGGAAGGAAGGTCAGGAATGGGAAGAAGTATCCCTCTCCTCCAAAGTGGTTATTATTTTATGGATGTGGCTCAGGGAGACTAAGTAAATTACCCATGAATATAAAGTTGGTAAGTAAGGGGCGGTAATATAAAGTTGGTAACTAAGGAACTGAAATTTTAAACTCATATGTCTCCGACTGGAAAGTCTACCTGTATTCATTATATAAATTTTAAAAATGGTTTGAGGAAGTTTTTTTTTTTTTTTTTTTTAATAAAACTCTTGACCATACATCTGGCACTTGTATCTTTTATTGTTCCTTTACCGGTGTATGTTCCTGCCTTCTGTGTTTTTTTCCTATCAGATTCTTTAAAATCCTGACTTTGGTCCCCACCTCTATTCCACCTCCTATATTCCTTATCACACAGTGAATAAAAAAAAAGTGAAAGTAGCAGTTGTAAAAGGAGTTAGAGAACCAAAAAGAACCAAAATCATACTTGTAAAAAATTTGAAGTCCCATTTCAGGAAAAATCATTACGTTGGTGAGTTAAATAAAAGAAATATGATTCTATGGACTAAGAACAAAATGATAAAGCATGCTATAATCAGTTTTAAAACAAAATGAGAAAACATTAAAAACTTAATTGCCTTAAGTATTATCTAGGCTCCTTCCACTTGTATGAATTGTTCAAGAGCACTTGATGCTATTATTGCCTGCAGATTGTCTAGGGCAAAAAGGTTTTAGTAGCTCTTTGAAGATGTCAGTATTTGAAATTCTTGCCTTTAAAATGTTAGCAGAGGGGCTCTAACAGTGCTTTTCAGCCTAGGCTTTGCATTTTGCATTGAAAAAGAGTTTTTTTTAACAGCATTCTGATGCCTGGGTCTCACTTTTAAAAGCGTTTAAAATAGACTGGCTATGGGCTCGCCTTTAGGATTTTGGGGCTGCCCAGGTGAATCTAATGTACAGCCAAGGATGAGAACTGCTATTTTAGAGTGTATTAAGGATAACTTCCTAAATTGTGAGAAAAACAATTCTGTATCTTATGTGGAAACATTTGGAATCTATCCCTCCTGTATTTGGAGTCCAGACTATACGTAATGGGGCAGTAATTCTCTACTAAACTTAGAGTAAAAGTTTGCTGTGATGGAAATGACCTACAAGTGTAGCACCTTTATTTTATCTTCCCAGAGAGTGTTTTAGAGAGATTGCAGCTTCTTATATTTAGAAAACTGGCTTAACTTTTTCATAGATTCAACCTATTATAACAATATTTAGATATTCAAGGTAATTGTTTTTATGGACTGTTTTCTCCAAAATTACTAGTGATTTTTCCAGGATGTTTTTTGGAAGTTTTTTTTAAAGAAACATACATGAACCAGTATAGCTCATGTGTGCTTTATATGTATATACAATAGTAATACATAATAAAAATCTGTGTTAAATACATGTAAAGAAATTCCTCAGTTTCCATGTGGTAATCTTCAAAATGATTTTACATGTCATTGTTTTTATTTGATTAGAGTTGACAACTGTTGTGCCAATTTCTGCTGTACAGCAGTGACCCAGTCATACATATGTATTGTTTTTCTCATATTTTCCATCAGGTTCTATTAGATTGGATATAGTTCCCTATGCTGTACAGTAGAACCTCATTGCTTATCCATTTTAAATGTAACAGTTTTCATCTACCAACTCCAAATTCCCTGTCCATTCCACCCCCATCTCACTTCCCCTTGGGCAACCACATGTTTTTTCTCTGTCCAAGAGTCCGTTTCTATTTTGTAGGTAGGCTCATTTGTGCCCTATTATAAATTCCATATATGTGACACCATATGGCATTTGTCTTTCTTTCTGACTTCACTTAGTATGAGAATCTCTAGTGGAATCCATGTCACTCCAAATGCCATTATTTCTTTCTTTTTTTGTGGCTGAGTAGTATTCCAGTGTGTGTGTGTACTGCATCATCTTAATCCATTTATATGTCAAGAGACATTTAGGTTGTTTGCTTTCCTCTCAGAACCGCTTTTGCTCTGTACCATAGGTTTTGAATTGTATTTTCTTCATTGTCATTTGTCTTGAAGTATTTTTTGATTTCCTCTGTGATTCTTCAGTGGTCCATTGGTTGTTTGGTAGAATATTCTTGAGCTTCCAGGAGTTTGGGGAGGGGATTGCTATTTTTTTTTCCTTGTAGTTTATTTCTAGTCTCATACTACTGTGGTCAGAGAAAATGCTTGAAATAATTTTAATATTTAAAAATTTACCAAGACTTGGACTGTAGCCCAAGATGTGATCTATCCTGGAGTATGCTCTCTAGCCTCAAGGGCAGAGGCTTGCATCCTAGCTGTTGCTAAACAGCGCTCTCCACAGCCATGGGAGAGTGCACTGTTGCCATGGTCAATCCACTGTGTACTGAGTTGCTCATAGCTCCCACAGCCAGCTGTGAAATGTGTGCCTCTTGTGCTATTCCTGAAGCTATCCAGAAAATGTGCACTGCTCCTGTAGTCCCCTGCTGGACTGCAGACAGGAGTGTTCTCAGTAGCTTTGGAGCTTGCACTGTTCCTGTAGTCACTCTGTGCTCTTTGAGTTCTCTGCAGCCCTACGGGCAGGAGCTGCTCTAGGGTGGCTGTTGGAGCTGGAGTAGGTGGCCTGAGGGCACACACAGGAAGCAAGACTGTAGTGGTGGATCTCGCCCTTTCCCTCCAGCACCCCCCAAACAATGACGCCTGGCCTCTAAACCCATCCATGTTTCCTCAGCTTACACCCTCAAATGTGATCAACCTAGATTCTAGTACCTTCTGGCTGTTTCTGCACATCCAGCTCCAGGTGTGCTTTTTTTTTTTTTCCCCCTCCATGTAGCCATTCCTAACTCTTTTTCTGAGTCTGATATCCAATGCCAGAGTTTGTTGCTGACCCCTGCCTGTACCAACACACAGTTGGGAAATGCGGGGTGGTAGCTTACACTGACCCTTTGTGGAAACGTTTCTGGTTTAACTGCTTCACAAGATTGCTGTGCTCTCCTCCAGTATTCTAAATTCCTCTGTCCCAGGTGATTTCCTTGCTTGTGGGGGGACTTCCCAGGGTTCCGCTCCCTCCTAGAGGTGCAGATCCCATCCTGCTTCCCTTTCTCATTTTCTTTTTTCTTCTTTCGTTGGTCCTAACTGGTTTCATGAATATTTTCTGGTTCTATCAGAATCCTGAATTCTTTTCCAGCGTTCAGCCAACTTTTTGTGCAAATTGTTCCATTTATAAATGCCTTCTTGATGTATTTGTGGGAGTAGGTGAGCCTCATGTCCTGCTACTCCACCATCTTTTTCTGAATCCCCAGGGTGATCTTTTGTTTATATGGCTGGCTGGTTGGTTACTTGATTAATTGTTCTTATCTGAAAGTCGTTGAATAGATCATCATAGGGACTAGAGACTGTAACAACCCTTGGAAAAAGCAACAACCCTTGGGAAAAGCAAAAAAAAAAAAAAATCTAATTACTCTTTGGTTATGAGGAAGTGCGTGATGTTTATGTGCTACCTTCTACAGTTTTTTATTTAACTTGAAGACATCTTTGAAAGAAATCTGGAATGGCAGCCCAATTTTAGAGTAGAATTTTTTCTGACATTTTAAATTTAAGGTAATACATAGGCATTCAGAGGCTGGGTGGCTGAAAGGCAGCACAGTGTTGGACTGAATTTTGAAAATGACACTGGTAAGTGATACATATTTATAAATCACTTTGGGAGCTCCCGTTGTGGCTCAGCTGATTAAGGACCTGACGTCTTTGAAGATGTGGGTTCCATTCCTGTCCTCACTCAGTGGGTAAAGGATTTAGGTTGTACATGCTGCTTAGGATCTGGTGTTGCCACGGTTGTGTGGTGTAGGTACAACCTGTAGGCTCTGATTTGACCCTGGCCTGGGAACTTCCATATGCTGCAGGTATGGTCATAAAAATAAAAAAATCCTTTGCATTAGATTTAGCATGTAAAGTATGCACGTTGAGGCCCTGCTCCCAAGTTTGAATTTTTACTTCATCTCTTAATAATTGAAACTGTAGGTAAGCTTTTTAACTGCTCTTGGTCCTCAGTTTCTTTATCTGTAAATGGAGATAATAATAATAACTACTCTATTCTCTGGTAAGAATTAAATAAAACACATAAACCGTTTTCACTAGTACCTAGTATACAATAAATGCTCACTCATAGAAATGCCAGTAATCATAATAAACTGCAGTACTTGCTTTGACAGTGTTGTGAAAGAGTAAGTTTACAAAATTTCTGAGGCTGTACTTTAAGAAACAGGTACTTAGTGTATAGCATTAATGTGCACGCCATATTTTCAGTATAATTGTTAGATTAATGGTTAAATTTCTATTTAGGAGATAGGATTTAGGATTGAGAGATAATATTTCTAAATATAGGGTATATGTATTTTTTTTCCCAAGGTGATTTTATATATTTAAGAAAAGCTATTTTAAGTTGTATAATGTATATGTATGATTGATTTTTATAGTATTTCATACCTTTTTAAATTAGGACTTTGAGGAATTAAGTAAAAATTCTGTTGATAGTAAGAATTTTCAAATCTTGAATAACTAATAAAGTCATCATGCTTTGAAAATTTGATTAAAGCAGTCATTTTTTGCTTGTTCTTTCAGTAGAAAGAGTTAAATTCAGATCATTTACACATCAGTTTGGCAACAAATGATACACAGTATTTACTGTTTAGATGTTATAAAAGTGGTAAGCATAGAACAACTTCTAATACTAAAACATGTTAAAATAATCTAGGTTCAGATTATTTTCCCAGGAGACAGTAATTAGACTGTTGAAGTTTTTGTGACAATTGTGATTTTTGATTCCAAAAAGATTACTTGGGAACTGTCCTTCATCCCTATAAAGTACCTCAAAGACATTTTATTTGATAATTCTTTGCATGTACTTGCACAGTCAATAAAAATCATTTTACTGTTGCTTTCAATTATTTTTCAGCTGTCTTTCCTGACTAAAACCTTTAAGTTGCTAATTCGTAGAGTCATAATTGCAGTCATGGGTTATGTGTTACTGCTGAATAACCATAGAATTAATGCTGCATAACCATATTCCCTGGTTTATAGGACTAACATTTATCAAAAGGTTACAGAAGAGCGGTCAGACTTAACCCCGTCCTTCCTTCTCTTTAGCTTGTACCATGATATTTTTCTTTCATTTTATAGTTAGATCTATTTTTAACTTGGTTTTATATTCTTGGTTTCTTGTGGACATTTGTGATATTAAAGAAAATTATTGTCTGGTGGTAGGGGTAATGACATGGTCAGAGCATTCACCTCTGTATTGGAATTTATTTTCCAAGTGAACATTTACTGAGCTAATCCAGAATATTGTTTTGGTGCAAAGATAGAACCATAAAACTGTTGAGTATATCTAAGTCAGTATAAATCAAATAGTTTTGGAAAACTAGAGATCTAATGATTTAAAGAATTTTTTTAAGAGTTAAATTTCCTAAGCTGGCTAGGATCAATAAAATTTATCATTTGTACATGTGTATTGAATGTTTAAATTTGGTATCCTGAAAGTTAAACATATTCAAGGCAGAAAATTGTTTATATATTTTTTTACATTGAGTTAACATCTAGTTTTTCATTAGAGAATTTAATATTTACTGGCTGTAATCTAGTTTCTTTCAATACATTTGTGTCATCTTCCACAAAACCTCATCAGATCTTGAAGATTATTTTCTACCGTTTAGAAGTGTAATTCTATTGGAAAAATAATTTGCTTTACATGCCTTCTATTGATTGTTGTGTGACTGGATTGCTTCTCTTGTTTTGGTATCATTAAGCCATGCCAAAGTTAATGATTTGGTTAGTTTAAAAAAATGAATTTGAATATCAAAGTAAAAAAGTGATTTTTTATTACTAATTTAATCATGAAGGGGCTGCATAGTCCTTTAGTTTCTGAGAGTTCTTTTAATTTCATTTCAATTCTTTTTTTTTTTTTTTCTTTTTCCTTTTCCAGGGCTGCACTTGCGGCATATGGAGGTTCCCAGGCTAGGGGTCTAACAGGAGTTGTAACCGCCGGCCTACACCACAGCCACAGCAACGTGGGGTCCGAGCTGTGTCTGCAACCTACACCACAGCTCACGGCAACGCCGGATCCTTAACCCACTGAGCGAGGCCAGGGATCGAACCCGCACCCTCACGGTTCCTAGTCAGATTCGTTAACCACTGAGCCATGACAGGAATTCCACATTTCAATTATGTCTTGATGTGTAATATTTTGTTTGAAGTTTGTCATTTCTGGTCATTTCCAAATTTATAGCATTTAAATAGTGTAGAAAATTTTTTTCAAATCTATGTTTCAGTTATTAATTGATTCTTCTATGTGGACAGAATTACAATACAGAAAATAGCTGCAGAGATGATTCATTTCCTTCTTAAAAATGGTGCTTAATTTAAATCTTATTTTTCTTTGTTTTGAAGATACTGTTTTTTGCAATACGTTAAGCTATTTTTTATTAAGCTGCAAAATTACATGGAGGATGTATAGTAATAGTGTAGTTTTATTCAGAGTACTTTTGAATAACAAGCTTTTACTTTAGGATTTATATTTTTTAGGGTTAAGTTTTATATTTTATACTGATATTTGAATGTTGCTTTTTCCACTGTAATAAAACTTTTTGTGATTTTTTTTTTTTTTTAAACAAGATTACTGAACTCTGGTATCACTTAAACCTTGTTACGTTGTTGAACTTTATTTACATACACCCGAGTGAAATTATTTTTTTGTATATTTTGAGTTAGATTTTTTCACAATAAAATAGTTCATGATACTTTCGTAAGTTAAACAGTGTGTTTCAACAAAATCAGATTCTAATATTCCCCTTTGCCTGTGATTCATTAACATCTTAGTATGAACTCTTGAGTAGTGGTTTTAGCATATTTCCTTAGACTGTTTCTTCATAATTTTTTTTTGGTGGGCGTGGCAAACTTGTGGCATGTGGGAGTTCTGGGTCAGGGATCCAATCTGAGCCACAGCTACTGTTGACGCCACAGCTGCAGCAATGCAGGATCCTTAACCTCTGCTCCCAGCCAGGGAAAGAACCTGTGCCACCTCAGAGAGAATGTGGGATCCTTAACCACTGTGCCACAGTGGGAACTCCTCATTTTTTTTATTCATAAAGTGATCAGTTGCTGACTAAAGCTATTATCATAATGCTTTTGTATAGCACAGGATATTTAGTTTTGTCCATATCTCTTTGAACATGATGATCTCTGAATATCTTCTCGTCAACTCATCTTCCTTTAGAGTTGTTATAATCTCTTATACGGTGCATTTCATTCATCAGACGTTTTTGAGGTGCCTCATTTCGATACAGGAGATCAGTTAAATTCTGGTCCTTAAGATATTTCCATTACAGTGATGGAAACATTCATTAACTATAAAAGGGATTGGTATGTAGTATGCAATAAAGGTGTGTGAGGCGTTTTAGACCCACAGAGGATGGTGTGCCTAACTGCCTAGGATTGAGGAAGCAGTTAAAAAACATAACAGAAATATAACTTAGGAGCCTGATGATTGAAAGACGTGGTACACTTTGCCAGGGAACTTAAACATACAAGGAAGGAAATTATGGAAATCATTACAGCAAAGCAAAGTTGACTTATTACAAACACTACTTTTTGTTTTTGATTGCTAAAGCTCAAGGGGAGATAGGGTAGGCAGTGACTGCTGATGGATATGGAGTTTCTCTTTGAGGTGCTGAAGAATGCTCTGAAGTTCATTCATAGTGGTTTCACGGCTCTGTACATTGTGTTGTACAGTTTATAAAAGTGAATTTTATGACAAGTGAAATTTCAGTTAAGCTGCTTAAAAGTTACAGGTATAAATAAAACTTATGAATTCACCAAGCTATTCTTTTGGAGCCATTAAAAGAAAAGAAAAATGTAACGAATTGTTCTGATATCTATTGTAGGGATTTCAAACTTAAGGGAAATATCAGACCTCAAGATATTTGGAGTTCCTGTTGTCACTCGTGGGGTTAAGAACCTGACATAGTGTCTGTGAGGAAGTGGGTTTGGTTTCTGGCTTTAGTCAGTGGGTTAAGGATCAGGCATTGCTGAAACCTGCAGCATGGTTTGTAGATGTGGCTTGGATCCAGCGTTGCTGTGGTGTAGACCTGCAGCTGCAGCTCCGATTTGACCCCTAGCCTGGGAACTTCCATATACTGCACATTTCGCCATAAAAAGGGAAAAAGTCCCAGGAAAGGGAAAATAGCATCCCCAGAGCATTCCATGCATATTATCATTAGCTATTGGTGTGTAACACATTTTTAAACCTTTGTTCTTAAATGTAGCATGGAAAAAATACCTCAAAACAAAAATATACAGCTAGAGGGCTTTTTTCTGATTTCACACCATGTCACCACTACACGGTTGGGGAATAGAACATTGCTAAAGCACTAGAAGCTCTTTATCCTCTCCAATATTTGTGCCTTCATGTGAACTACTATCCTGACTACTATGGTATTTCCCTTTTTGTGTTTTTTTGTCTTTTAGGCCCACACCTGCAAAATATGCAAGTTCCCAGGCTCGGGACTGAATTAGAGATGTAGCTGCTGGCCTAAGCCACAGCCACAGCAATGCTGGATCTGAGCTGCATCTGAAGTCTGCATTGCAGGTCACAGCAACACAGGATCCTCACCCACTGTGTGAGGCCAATGATCCAATCTGCATCTGCATGGATCCTAGTTGGGTTCATTACTGCTGAGCCACCACAGGAACCTCCCCCTTTTTTTGTTTTAAAAATAGCTTTACCAGCTAAGTTTACCAGCTAAATTTGCTAACAACAAAGAAGTAATGTTGCTTTCTTTACTTTTAATGGTATGGAACTCGTGGTGTGCTCTTACGTTCATACTTTGTTCTTTGCACAATTTTTAAAATGAGATTCATTTTGTTTATATCTGTGGTTCATTTTTCTTTTTAAATTTTAAAATTTAAAATATAGTTGAACTATAGTTTGAAGTATAGTTAACTTACAATATTTTCAGGTGTGTGACAGTGACTCGGTATTTTTTTATAGATTATATTCTGTTTAAAATTATTACAAAATTATGGCTATATTTTCATACTTATACCCTATTACTTTATATGTAGTAATTTGTACCTCTTAGTCCCTCACCCCTATTTTGTCCGCCTTCTCTCTCTACACTGGTAACCACCAGTTCTGTGTATTGATGAATCTATTTCTGCTTTGCTGTATCCATTTTATTTTTTAGATTGCACATATAGGGGCTAAAGTATTTCTTTCTCTTAGTTCATTAAGCATAATATCCTCTAGGTTTATCCATGTTGTTACAAATGACACGCGCACACACACACACACACGAATATCTCATTTTCTTCATTGATTTGTTGGTAGACACTTAGGTAGTTTCCTTATCTTGGCTGTTGTGAATAATGCTGCAAACATAGGGTTGCATGTACCTTTTCAAATCAGCATTTTCATCTTCAGATGTATGCTCAACAATGGAATTGTGGGGTCTTATGGTAGTTCTACCTTTAGTTTTTTGAGGAACCTGCATACTGTTTTCCATAGTAGTTGTACCAATTTATATTCTCACCAACACTGCTCTAGGGTTCCTTTTTCTCCACATTCTCACAAACATTTGTTTGTATTTATGGTGATAGCCACTTTGAGGTGATATCTTACTGTGGTTTTGATGTGCATTTCTCTAATTAGCAGTGTTGAACATTTTTTTGTACAGTTGGCCATTTGTGTATCTTCTTGGAAAAATGTCTATTCATGTCTTCTAATCATATTTTCTAATCATATTGTTGGGGTTGAGCTGAATGGGTTGTTTTTGGATATTAACCCCTTATGTGTCATCTCATTGGCAGATACTTTCTCTCGTTTCATAGATTTTTTTGTTGATTTCCTTTGCTGTGCAAAAGCTTTTATGTTTAATTAGGTCCCATTTGTTTATTCTTATTTCCTTTGCTTTAAGGAGATGGATAAAAAATTTATGTCAAAGAGTGTTCTGCTATGTTTGCTCCTAGGAATTTAATGATTTCAGTCCTTAGGTTTAGGTCCTTAATCCATTCTTTTTAATTTTTTTCTTAATGGATTTTATTTCAATTATAGGTGTACATAAATCATCACAAGTCAATTTTATAGATTTTGTATCCCAAACCCCCAGTGCATCCCCCCACCCCCCAGATTATCTTATTTGAAAACCAAGGTTTTCCAAGGTCTGTTAGTCATTGTCTGTTCTGTAAAAAGGTTCATTGTGTCTTTTTAGTTTCCACATGTAAGCTGTAGCATTGGATGTTGCTGTCTAATTGTCTGACTGGTTTCACTTCGCATGATAATTTCTAAGTCCATCCATGTTGCTATAAATGTTGGTAATTCGTTCCTTTTAATGGCTGAGTAACATTCCACTGTGTGTATGTACCATATCTTCCCCATCCACTCCTCTGTCGATTGGCATTTAGGTTGTTTCCATGACCTGGCTATTGCATAGAGTGCTGCAATGAACACTGGAGTACATGTGTCTTTTCAAGTCATGGTTTCTGGTGGATAGATGCCCAGGAGTAGGATTGCTAGATCAAATGGTAAATCTATTTTGAGTTTTCTGAGGAATCTCCATACTGTTTTCCACAGTGGCTGCACCAATTTGCATTCCCACCAACAGTGTAATAGGGTTCCTTTTTCTCCAGACCCTCTCCAGCACTTGTTGTTTGTAGACTTTTTGATGATGGCCATTCTGGCTGGTGTAAGGTGGTACCCTCATAGTGGTTTTGATTTGCATTTCTCTAATGAGGAGCGATGTTGAACATCTTTTCATGTGTTTATTTGCCATCTGCATGTCTTCTCTGGAGAACTGTCTGCCTAGATCCTCTGCCCATTTTTGGATGGGGTTGTTTGTTTCTTTGGTGTTGAGTTGTAGGAGCTGTTTGTAAATTTTGGAGATTAATCCCTTGTCAGTTGAATCATTTGCAAATATTTTCTCCCATTCTGTGGGTTGTCTTTTCATTTTGTTTAGGGTTTCCTTAGCTGTACAGAAACTTTGAAG